>WTSP01001560.1:0-67874 GCA_025331215.1 Actenoides lindsayi | reverse complement strand
CCATGGAAACAATAATCATACTGTGCTCCCCATCCCTGATCAAGACAAAACACCCCAGTTATGAGAAACCCTGGCCCTGCCTTTTCCCCCCCCCCCCCCCCGCTTTTCTTATTTTCTGTCCTCAGTTTAGCACTCATATAAAGCCAACACTGGAATTTACCTACATGGACTGCAGGATCCTGCCTCATTTCAATCCTCCTCAAATCATCAGTCAAGAGGTACAATTACATCACTAGCATCTAACACACCACAACCAAAAAACTTCCGTTGCTTCTGTGTAAATACTCCTCTATTACCCAGTTCATTTCCTTCCCACCTCACCTTTCTTTTTTTGTTCTCAAAATAAGTTTATCTTCATCATCATCTTGGCTTGCCTATAGTTTAGGAAAAAAATCCCCATGTTTAAATTCCTTTAGCATATTTAAGGTCAGTTATTAGTCACACAGAACTGGAGGTGACATCCCAGGTCGCTGAATTTGGACTCCAGTGCAGTATCACATAATCCCCTCTATGAACTTCTGTTCAGCTTCCAGAACTCAACAAATGCCACTGTCTGTACAGCTGCTGGACAAAGCATCCTGTGTGCTGTACACAAGTAAGTTACTGTTTACTTCTCAGTGGAACCTAGCCAAAGCTGAAAACTTAAGATAATCAGTGGAATTTGGGCTAAAATCTAACTGAAGAGATATAAATGTTCCATCTCATTGGCATTACTAGCTGTGTGATTTTAATGGAACCAGTCACAAAGCATTTTATTCACCACTTGTGTTAAGTTTTTGTAAAAGGTAATTTTGAGTTTGGTACTAAGAGTTGAACAATGTATTTATTTTAAACACGAGGAGGGAAGTGCATTTACAGATAGAGGAATGGAATGAGTAGTCCAATGAAAGTTGTGCAATGCTTTCTGCTCACACAGCTTCACATAACAAAGACCCCACCTTTCAAATGTAACTTTCTAGACCTACAGGTAACTTTGTGAAAACCACACTAAATAGCTGCAGCTCTCTGATGTGCCACTTGTACTCATTCTGTGCAGAGATGCTCTGAAAAACTTTGGGTTTCTTTCCATTTAAGTGAGCAAGTTATCCTCTTGTTTTATAACACTACATAGCTGACAGCAAAACAGGAGCTTGGTCAGCCACAGGCAAGTGCCCAGCCTTAAAACTCCCCTGTAGCTCAGGCGCACACCCAACCAGTCAAGGCAATTATTAAGAAAAGGGTTACGAGCAGTGACTCCTCCAGGAAACACGGTTTAGGGAACTCTGAATCTCCCAGGAATCCTTACCTGGATGCTGAGGAGTTTTTGGTTTTGCCCATTACAATTGCAACTTTGCAATTTGGGTTCCCAGCGCCTTAAAAAACAAACAGAAAACCAGTTTGCAATGTAAAATCAAAGGAAGTTTTATACAAACAGATCTTACTCCTTTCCTTTTGTGATACGGAGGCAAAAGCATGTAATCTACTCCTGTGTTTATACTCTGAGTAATCAGACTGAAACAAAATGCATCCTATTGCTTAACATCTAAAAGGGAGTTGACCTGTGGGGAGGGGAATAATGAAAAGCCAAACATCCAAAGCCTCCAGGATCCAGCTCCACCATCTAGAAGAGAACAAGAAGGGACTTGAAGCGGAATCTAACTACTCCTGCCTCCCTTACAGCCAAGCAAATCAGCATGATAAAAAAGCACACCTCAAGGTGAGATGCTGACATTTCAAAAGGAAAACTTCTTAAAACTACAGAGACTGAAAGATCTATGTGGGAATGAAATGTGCCAAACGTGTTATACCCAAATTACGCAAATGAACTATCAAAGGGTTACCATGATGACTTTGTTACTATTTCAGTAACTTCTCTGGAATTCAGGGGGTTTTTTCCCCCCCTTTATGCAAATAATTGTAGTTTGCACCTCAGAGAATGATCTGAGTGGAAATGGTGATCTGAAAATGACCTGCTAAATTTCAAGCTATCAATAACATTATTTGAGACAAGTCCCTGCAGCGTAAAGCTGGAATTTTCAAGTACAAGTCCTTAAGAAGAGTCTACCATTAATTAAAACGGCATCTTACTTCTAAGAGCCTTAATCTTCACTGTCTTTTCTTTAAAGGTTTCTTAGTCCCAAAGCATGCTCACATTCCTTTCAAAGCCTCACACAGACCATAATGATAGTGAAAAGGGGGCAGGATTGTGCCTGACATGTGTAGCAATTCATAAATTCTTTATTGCTAGCTCAACGCAGATGTCAAGCTTTGGAGAGATTTAATTCAAGATTTGGTCTGTACCAGCTTGGTCGGGTTTGAGGTCAGAAACAAAGATGACTTTGTAACTCCTCTGGCAGATGTCACCACAAGGTTTCGGTGCCTCTGGTCTAGACAATGCTCTGACCTGGCTATGAGCTGAGCTACTTCCTCCTAAGAACAACCTCTTTGACGGCTGGGAAGTGGGAAATTTATCTCGTTCTGATCAACACTGCCTGTTTTGAGGGCTGTTTACTTTCCTGTTTTGCAGAATGCTATTCATCCATTGTTTTCCAAGTGGGGTTATATTTGTGGCTCATGAGCTATACAATGCTAACAAGCTAAAATATCTGAGTGAAAAGCTGGGGGTGGGAATAAATCAGCTTGGTTAAAGAAAAAAACAAAGTAGCTCTCCAACAGTTGACTCATTTGGGCAACTGCAGTGAGCGGGTGACCAATCCCAAAACCACACACCATAAGCTTCTCAATGTCCTACCCTGCACGGAGACATGCTACGCTCTGCATGGGTATTTGACTCTTCTCTGCACAGAAGATAAAGAATTGCACAAGTGGTATTTTCTAAAGCACATTTATCTTAAAGTGAGTGAGGTTTACAACAAAAGATACTTTGATTTTCTGGAATCTCTTCAAAAACTGTTTTGTAAGCAATCCTCAAGTCACATCCCTGCTTCAGAAAACGGCAAATTTCACCATGTTGTATGAAAAAAAACCCAGAAGCAGCTTTCATGTTGATCTCAGCAAGGAGTTCACTGAGAGGTAGACATCTGGTTACATGCTCTAAATCATTTCTACAAGTTTCTGGAAGGCAAATGAATACCTCCGTTTGATAAGTACTTTTTCCCATGTGAACACAGCAATGAAGGCAGATTCCTGGCCTTTCCACTCCTTAGAGTCTCAAGTCCTGAAAACCTAAAACAGATTTTATGCAACTTTGACCCATAAATGCCAGAAAGAAGTTCTGGTCTAATGTGAGACTCTGAAAGACTCCAGTGCTTTGGAAGAAATGCAGATGGCCTGGACATAGCACGTGTGAACTGGATTCTGCCACCACATTGAGGCAAAGCCTATTCAGAACTGAGAGAGTCACTAATTTTTAAGAGATATACCTTGGGCCTTCAAGAAGCAACAACATGACTTGTGAGAAGCAGATGTGCTGGAAGCAACCCAAATATCTTCTCTGCCACCGTGAAGAACAGCAGTGAAATACCACGATAGCTCAAGATGAAAACACTGCAGAATATGCACAAATACCACACCACTCCTCCTCTAGACTCCAGTTCCTCCCTCAACCCATTTTTCTTTCTCATTTTGAAGGCAAACAAAGCTAGAAACATGTGGAAAACATCTGCCCGTTCCACTCTCAGCTGCCCACTTTGAAGCCCCTCTCACACACTCCGAAATAGCAGAAGCAGAGAGAGCTGGCCAGTCAGCCTCAGCCAGTTTCAGTTAGTCAGCAGGCCACAAAGCAAAACCTCACCTTGGCTCTGCTCAAAATCTCTCTCTGGTTTTCAGCTTCAATATTGCATTTACTGAAACTCGCCAGACTGCTACAGGATACAGGATAAATCAAACAAAATAAAAGCTCTGTAAGATGATGCAAGGCTCCTGATACTCTGCATAAGGTGCTCTCACACGAGAGACCAATCTGAAGCTGTAGATCCTGTGGAAATTTAAGCAAGATCCAGTCATTTCAGGAATTCTTAGCACAGCTAAGTCCAAGCCTCAGTGCAGAAGTACTAATGTCTGCTTGTAAACTGCAGAACTTTTCCATCTTCCCTTTCCTGTCGAAGTTCTGACTCTTTATAATGCAGACAGCACACTGCAAGTGGAAGAAACCTCATGGATGGAAGAGCATCTTTCTATTTTTCCCTCTACAGTATCTACCTGGCTTTATAAGATAAACTTACAAAGGGAATATAAGGATCCCTCAAAACCTTAGATAGGCAGCCATCAAAAGCACCATAGTGCCCTGAGGAAAGAACATAGTGACTCCTTACAGGTAATTAGGTCCCTTCTTTCTCTCCTCTCCACTTTTTCAATGTGTGATTTGACCAAAGCATCCGTTTTGAGGATGTAAAAAAAAAAAACAACAAACCAATGGGACTTTCAGAAGTAAACCAACCAACACAATGAAATAGTAAGAGAATCCTGACCTTCAGAAGAACACTCACATTCTGGTTGGAGCGGGGAGGAAGACAGAAAACATACGTGTTCAACATGCGAAGAGTTTACAGGAAAGCAGAGGATTTATTTATTTTATTTTAACTGGCAAATCAAAATGAAAGTGCAACTGACTGCCAAATGAGGGTGTGGTGCTTGAAGACAAAATGCAATGTCAGACCAATTCAGATCACTTCACTGAAGCACTTGCAGTACCTGCTACTCATCTGCTGACAAAAGGTTAGTTTTGTTTTAAAATTTACTGCTTTGTATATTAAGTGTGATATACTTATTTACATAGAGAAGAGCTAGAGTTTACTCTTAGTTAAGCTGGCTTTATAGAGAGACATCATTTCACTAAGGCACATGCTCATATGCAGTCTTAAAATAAGGTTTGTTCAGGGGAATAGAATACTGCTTAATTCATTAAAGAAAACCTCTGTTTAAACTGGGGATATTAACTTCATTCAATGTATGCACACAATCCCGTGTCTAATAATTAATTCCCACATGGATTAATTCTGCAAGAAAACATGTAAAGCTGTCTATAAATACATCTATTACTATAGCTCCTGGAGAACAGCGGAGGTTCTGAGCTGTTTGGGTACTTGTGGGCAGCTCTGTACGTGCTAAGATTCCTCTCTGTCCCAACATCCCGAGCAGTCTCCTGCTGTAGGATGCAGTGTACCTGCTGTAGGATGCAGTGTACCTGCTGTAGGATGCAGTGTACCTGCAGCAGGATGCAGTGTACCTGCAGCACTTGGGTTCTGTAAGAAACTCTGCGTGGGACGGAGACTAAACTGACCCTGTTCCACTGCTGTTGAGCAACTGACTGCCATGGGATTGCTCTGCTCTAGGTAATGGGCATGGCACACGTGGCACTGAGAAACACCAGCATGAACAGGTATGTTAGCCAGAACAGAACAATGCTTTTAAGGGAGAAATATCAGCTGTTGCATTTTAGCTAACTTTATTTCTGACTCAGGTCAGCCAAAAGCATTTCAGGCAGTGGAGCACGTTCCTTGTCACAGCCAAATGGATTTGTGATACACAGACTTGTTGAAGTTTGCACTGAAATGTTTATTATTTGCTTTCAACCAAATTTGCCAGTGATCCAATTTGATTAAGCGTTCCCAGATGGGTTCTGTAATAAGTGTTTTAGACCACAACCAAATCTATTTAGTTTAATTTTTAATTTTCTCCTAATCTTGGCTATGCAGATTAAACTCTCCCTGTAGCAGTCTGTCTTCTACTAAAAAAAATATAAGATACGTTTGCTGTTGGTGTGTGAATGTCTCCTCAAAATACCATAAAGCTGCAAAAGATTGCACCTGCTGAAAAATCTTGCTAACGTAGTTAGTTAGACATAGAATAGACAACTCTTGCCAAAGTGACAAACAGAATTACTGTATTTTTCCATTCTGCACACCTCATTTAGGCAACAGTAAATGACAGACTGCAAGACTTAAAGATCAACTATTGTTTAAAGTTTAATGGGAAGTGGTTTGAAATGTTAACAAAACAATCCAACAAAGTCATTAGGGATGAAGCCAAACAAAAGTTAATTTCTAATTAACACTCTTTAAAAAAGAAATAAAAAATAGCAGATTCGCTGAAAAAAAAAAAAGTCGAGCAAAAATAGAAATAATTTCTATTTAATTGGTCTGCATCCCTGAATATGAAATCAATCAGCAACTTATTTTTTGTGGTAGACAGAATACATTCAAAAAACTTTTCAGAGACACTGTTTACAATAAAGGTCTGGCAACCCTTCACTTAAACCCTCGTCTGAAAAACAGAAATGGTATTTGGAGATTTTACAAGCTTGAAAAAGCCAAACTGTAGCTCTGTGGCAGAATATCAGCTAAGACTCTGCTGTCAGTAACATTGGCCTCAAATTCTGAAGCGCTGCAGATGATGAGAAAGGACGATGTGTATTTGATTCTCAGCTACTTTCTGCTACTGCTGTTAAAAGCTCTTAATCCCACTGATTTCAAGAAAACAGCAGGACTGTGGTTTACGATAGAAAGAATTTCAGCAAATTAGTCAGTGAACACAATTACAGGAAAAGAAGAAAATACTGTAGGACATGACTTGCTGAAGACACAAACACTCAGAACTTCCACCCCAAGCTAGCAGTGAGAGCAGAGCCTCGGTATTTACGGAGCAAATCTGTCATGAGATAGCACTTGAAAACACAGCGGAGATTCTGAGCTGTTTCGGTACTTGTGGGCAGCTCTGTACGTGCTAAGATTCCTCTCTGTCCCAACATCCCGAGCAGCCTCCTGCTGTAGGATGCAGTGTACTCGCAGCACTTGGGTTCTGTAAGAAATTCCGTGTGGGCACGGCTCGCGGTGTGGGACGGAGACTAAACTAACCCTGTTTCACTGCTGGGGTTTATGGAACAGGCAGGTACACGTGAGCCTGAGAAACAAAGCAGCACACTCTTCCTGTCTTACACACAGATCCCAAATTTGCCAAACTCTGTGACAGCAGGCACAGAAAACTACTGCTTGCCTCTTGGCTTTAACCTGTTGGTATTCCTGATCCACTCTATTCTATTTGCATTTACAGCCTTCAGCTGCACTCCCTTGATTTGCAAAGGCTGTCGAGAGGAAGGTCTAGTTTCAAGCCTGTAAAGGCACAAATTTAATTTTTAATGGAATATTGTTAAATATAACTGAGTGAAAGCAGTTTAAGCAATGATGTCTCAGCTGAAATGCTGAAACCGGTGCAGTGCACTCCAAGCATTTGCAATCTCAAACACTATGGTTAATGGGAGCATTTCTGTTGAACTCATTTTTACTTTGCATCACTCACATGGCTGTAATCAGTTACCCCGTTTCATGTGAGATTTCAAGATGCTCTGTTCTGCCTCCATCCCTGTCTAGCTCTACTTTATTTACAAATGTATTCTCAATGTCCAACTTCTTTAAACTGGAGATATGTAAGAAACCCCTGAGCAAGGGGTTTAGGTTTCATCAGAAATTTTAAAACTAAAACTCAGTATTATTTTTTTATTGTTCCATTCTCCCCCCCCCCCCTTTTTTTGTGTCTTGTAGCTTGGCCATGGGCTGGGATATGAGTAACTCAACTGATTACTGGACTGAGGATGAGGAGGATGATCTCAACTCTGTTATAGACTACAATACATACGAGCTTCTCTGTGAAAAAGGTGATGTGAGGAATTTCAGTAAATTATTCCTCCCTGTGTTCTACGCGTTGGCTTTCACTGTGGGAGTCGCTGGAAATTCCTTAGTGGTCGCAATTTATGCATATTACAAGAAACCAAAGACCAGGACAGATGTGTACATCATGCACCTCGCCATTGCTGATTTACTCTTGCTCTTTACGCTCCCTTTTTGGGCTGCCAGTGCAGTGCAGGGGTGGGAGCTTGGAAACGCCACGTGCAAGTTCGCTGCTTCTCTCTACACCATGAATTTCAGCGCAAGTATGCTGCTCCTGGCCTGCATCAGCGTGGACAGGTACAGGGCTGCTTCTGAGCCCCAGGGCCAGAGAAGAGCTGGCAAATACTGCAGTGTCACCTGTCTCTGCATCTGGCTCTCTGCCATTTTCCTGAGTATCCCTGAACTGGTATTTAATCAAGTCAAGAAACACAACAACAGGAATGAATGTCTTCCTGTATTTCCAATGAACATGGAAACACTCTTAAAAGCAACCATTCAAATTCTGGAAATTATCCTGGAATTTCTGCTCCCATTCCTAGTAATGCTGAGCTGCTATTCAGCTACTGCTCGAGCAATATACAGATCCGCAAATCCTAAAAAATCTAGACCTTTCATGGTTCTGCTGGCAGTAGTGGCTGCTTTCATTATTACCCAGCTACCGTACAATGTCGTTAAGTTCTGGCGAGCCATAGATATCATCTACATGTTGATCACTGACTGTGATGCAAGTAAAACCATAGACGTTGCGCTCCAGGTCACCAAGAGCATAGCTTTGTTCCACGCCTGCCTGAACCCTCTTCTCTACGCCTTCCTGGGTGCCTCCTTTAAAATGCATTTTATGAAAATGGCAGAAAACTATGGATACTGGAGAAGAAAACAACAGAATGGAAGACCTGAAGAAATTTCCATGAATTATGAAGACCATACTGAAGAAACAATTAGTTTCACTATATAGACTCTCCAGTACTTTCATTATCTTATATAACCAAGGGAATCATTTCCTAATTCTGGGGGCATTGTTTCAGCAGCTGCTTCTCTGCAAGTCAACTTTCAGGTGAATTTCTGAACCAAGACACTACAGTGCAGTTCGAAGTGGAAGATGTCGATCAAAATTAAGCATCAGGCACGAACTAAATACTGAAATTCCCAGAAGCAACTAGAGATATTTATCAAAAAAATCCAAAACAACCAAACCTGCCCAAAAAACTGCAACAAAACCTAAACACCTCAAAACATCCCACCATTTCAATGTAAAAGTTTCCCAGTACTGGGCATTCAAATAGCTGTGTCATGAACAATCCGTACATGTCTAAACATCTAATTACATCAGAAAAAGAAACCACCAGCAATAAAACAGCAGTGCAGGAACTTTGGTACCAGCAGTTAATAATCTTGTGTTTCTCCAACTATTTTGTAAAACTTCAGAACATTTTCCTAGTAAGTCAGTTCCATTTTTCCCCTCAGCTACCATTCCACACATACCCTTGCAGCTTGAAATGAGGAATAAGTTCATGGCTGAGAATTGAGACGGTGGGAAAAAATTCCATTCTCTTTGTGTTTCCACATAACTACAGCAACAACATCCTCCATAAAAACCAGTAACTCTTCTGTAACTATCTTTCACCACCCCTTTTCTTCTCACCCCTTAGCATGTACCTATGGAGGCACATTTTAGATCTCTGCAAATGGAAAAGTACTGCAGTCAAAGCACTAGCAGAAACGTAAGAAAAGCTTAAGTTTATCTTCAGATACGGGGCCTAGAATTTCTAGTTGGAATTGGTAAAATGAATCAAACACTGCAATAACTGTATCTGCTAAAATATATGGAGATGCAATAAAATCAAAGAATACAAAAAAGTGCACTGGCTTTCATTTATACTGGCATCTCTAATCACAGGCATTTATCAGCCACCAAAGGTGTTGGTTAATGAATGAGCAAGGTTCTGACTCTGTATGAAGCTCATGGTAAGCAGGATTTAGGTTGCCCATGGAGTGGTACCAAAGCTGTCCCCTGCCACAGTGCTGGTGATGATTCCAGGAAAAAAGCAGTTTTCCATGAATCTCTGGAAGCATTTCAAATATACTGTCATACAAGCGTTAAAGATGAAAACAGTGGTATTATAGCATACTGTCCATGACTTCAAACAGCCTGGGGACTCTGACAAACAAAATGCCTCATCTATGGCTTAGGAAAGAATCTCTTGTTGTTAGACACTGTTCCTAGTTACACAGTTGTAGACTGGAAGAAAAATGATAGACAAAAAACAACAGTAGCATAAACAAGACCCAAGCCTCTTCCCTCTGTTTGGATGACAAAAGCTTACAGAACTTCTGCCCAGTATTTTGCAAAATACTAGGGCCTAAGTGGGTAAGTCAGAAGTGCTCAGCAGATGATCTACACATACACCATAACGTATTTATCTTGACATATCTAAGCCAAGAAACTCCAGTTCTTCTATGAAGCAACTAACTCCTTGCATGTGTGATTTATGACTTGTCGTGACTAATACAGCATGTTCTCACACAGAGTGACATTCTCACCAGGCTGTTTCTGGAATTCCCAAACATGCAAGGTTCTAATGTCCCACTCCAAGTAAAAAAAACCAAAACAATAACAACAAAAACCCCCAACAAACTTCCCAAAACCAAAAAAACCCAACCAGGCAGAAAAGGAGACTGACTAACACAGAGCTGCGTGTATGTGTTTCTCAAACTTCTTGGACCTGCACCTGACATAACTAATTTTATGAATAATATTTTGGGTCTGTGATCCCCTATGAACTTTCCCATTACTTCCTTCAGAGCTGCAAGGCACAGCAAGGAGACACCGACGCAGACAAGCAACCCTCAGGCCAAGAACCACACTGCCTTCTGCTTCTGCCGCAGTTTTGCTGTCCTATAAAAAGAGAGCAGCTCCATCTCCTGGTGAGGCTGGGCATTGCACGAGCATCTAACCAGGAGGAAGCTGTCGTACTCAAAGATACATACATGGAACATTCCGGTTTCACTCCATCTAGCAACTCAGTTTATTTAATTGGCTTCCAGACTCCTAGGGAAGGATGATTTTCAAGTTGCTGTCACGTATGTTTCCATAAGAAAGTACCGAGATGAGGGACATTCACCATTTGGAGTACAGTCACAGGCTAGTTTAAACAGCAGCCAAATTTTACTGTAACTGAGCAGTATACTCAATCCTCACATGCAAGGTGCCAGCATCAGCTTTATAAAAACAAAGTTTAAAGGCTACGGCCATAAATGCATACATTACCTGATGGAAAGAGGCAGTGTTTAAAGAACAACAATGACAGGCATTCTGTGAATGAAATGCAGAAGTTCCAAAAAGGGCCGAAACCCCAAATTGGACTTGTCTTGGACTTTGCTCCACAAAACAAAAGCTCGATTCAGCTCTTTCCATTGTTTTATTCTACTGCCTTTAACCAAGAAGTGACAATTTTCCATCTCAGAAATGAAGCATAAATATTTTTCTCAGCTCTTGGAAAGAATTTTAAACATAGCCATTCTTATCTAGGGTTTCTGTACTTACCACTGCTCCACCACTTCTTGCCGTTGATCACGTAACTGTCTCCATCTCGCTCAATGGTGCATTGCATGTTGGTGGCGTCGCTTGAAGCCACATCAGGTTCTGTGTTAAAGAAAAAAAACCAAAGCAAACCACTGGATTAAATATACAGGTGTATATACAACCTCTACAAACACAGAGGCCTAGCTACACTATTGACAGTAACACTGTTTTGCTCCCAAGTAGAAAAGCTGTCTTCAGAACCTCACTCTGTTGGTGGTCAAAGGTTTTTTATTTCCCAAGAACTTGTTATTAATGGTCAGTTTAAACTTACTTTTCTTGGTCTCAGACTACTGTTTAGGGTTAACAGCTTTCTTCCTTCCCCAATGCTTTTACATCCTTCCCCCTTCCACTGTACTCACAGGTAACAGTCTTCTCTCTCCTCAGCCTTTCCCCACCTAGGCTCTTGTCAGGTGAAAATAAAGACATTTTTAACTACTTCTTTGATGGTTTATGAAATCAGTTACACAAAGCTGCCAGAAAAATGTAAGCAATGATTGTTCAGAACAGGAAAGATTATCCCTCTTTTTTCACCCTTAACTTCTTTTACTTCTTTAAAGAAAAAGCATCTCTTTCCTCTTGGGGAACACGGTGAAATAGAATTTGCAAAACAAGGGTCCCAACTCTGCAAGGCTGAGGTCTTCCAACTCCTGGAGACTCAGGAAGATCAAGGTTTTGACATCACATCAACTAGACAAAAAGCATCACAATAGTCACACTTGTACCTACTGGTATGATTCTAGAGAACTCCAAAACATCTCACAAAAAAGGGTAAGTTCAACAGTAAACCTGTTTGGTTCAATAAAATGTATTTTACTGGTACTAAAAATAAACTGAAGATATATGGAAAGCAAATATCAATTATTGTAACCATGAAAATCGGTAGCTAGTGGGGAAGAGCAGCAGGATGCTTCACTTTGCATTCACACCTCATGGATCATCTCATACTCAAACACATTCACAGATACAGTGGAAATTTCTGTATTAATTAACACACGACAACTTCTAGCTTGTACTTCTTGCATATGCCATGTGAAATTTCTGCCAATTGCCTCTCACTGTCTTCTGGAAGAACACTTACCTGTCATGCAGAAGCAAGAACTGATCTTCCCTTCTAGGAGAGGCTCCAGCCACGCTTTTTTTTGCTCTTCAGTCCCATACATGTGCAGCACCTCCATGTTTCCCGTGTCTGTAGGAGATCAGCAGCCATGGTTACTTCTGTAGAGCACACAACTCGTAAAGGCGTAAGATGCCCAATTTTTTAATGCTCTCAGTGTGGTGGTTTCGGGACAGGGCTGCTAACCTGGTGCATGACAGTTGAAAACCTCAGGAGCAAAGAAGCATTTCCCTGTCTCCTCAGCTATTAGAGCATAGTCAAGCTGGCTGAGACCACTGACATCTGGGAGAAAAAGGTTCCACAGACCTTCTGCTTTTGCCATTTCCTGTTGAAAGAATCAAGAGAGAAACACTAGCAATAAATCTTAAAAAAAAAAGAGTAAAAAAAAATAATTCTGGCTTGCTGCCCATTTTCTTCCTGCCTGCCTAACATACTGCCCAATATATCTGATGTCTTTTTTTTAACAGCTATTTTTAATAGGTAGAGTCTTTGACTTAAGAGTCCAGAAACACTCCTCAGAGAACTCACTTTTGCTTTTCTCCTCTCTCATTTGCATCTGGCGTCCCCTTTTGCACACTTCCTTCTTCCTTTTCTTTCACTATTCCTCACACCATTTCTTTCCATGCAGAGTGACTTCTCCAGCAGGATACAGCGAACAATCTTACGCTTTGTGTCAGTGCCTTTCTCGTTTACTGCTGAAGCATTCAAGAGTATTTACTATCACATACCTTTAGTCTCTCAAGCAGTGGTGGCTTCTTCCATTTTTCCTCAGTATTTCCACACCCAGCATAGTATTTTATTATATCCTTAGAGAAACAATTAAAAAGATGCTGTTTAAATTAAGAACACATGTAACACAAGGAATAATATGGTGTCTTTTTCAACCCTACACACCAAGAAAACAATAAAAAAAGGTATTAAACACAGGGTTTTATTATATAGTTGCATTATAAAATAAAAAAAATATAACTGAAAATCAAACTGCAATCTATTGATTTGCAAGACTTTAAATGCATCCTGGAGATGACCCCAGTCAGTACCTTATTTCACATAAGAAAATGATTTGAGGTGTTTTAATTTATGTGATGATGACAGTAGAAGGTCAGTGTTTGATGGTAATACAAGCATCTGTTTATTTATAAATAGGTTTATGAAAACCTTTTACCTTCTCAGCTGGATAAATGTGCTGCTTCATGAACTGCTTGACCTTCAGTAAAATTTCCTGGCCTCTCCTACTTTGATGGAACAGCTCTCCAGAAATGCTGTGACGTGTGCTGATAGAAGATAACCTAGAGAAGAACATCCAAGGCAACAACAAATAAGGTCAGTTTTTGCTCGTAATAGTATCAGCTGCCTTATATAGGCATTTAAATAAGTAAAAATGTAAAAGCTTTGCCTTACCTTTGACCACTGGTTTCGCCCACTCTTACCTTTGTGAGAGTTCTAATCCTCGCTCTGCCAAAGGCTTCACCATCTTAGCAAATTCATGACTATTCTCTGCAGCAGCATTTCCAATGAGATATCTGGCATATACACCCTAAAAACAAAAGAAAGGCATCTATGGTATATGCATTAACATGCACTTAAAATTGTCTCCTTAAAGAGATTGGTGATTTCTTCAACTATGTGCTTCTAAACACACAAACTGAAATGCAAAGGTTACAGTGATTTTCTTAAATATTCTTATTTTGAACAAGTATTACCAACTACAAATACTCATAATAAAAATGCAGGACATTTCAGCAAATGCAAGTGTATTACCTGGGATATAGCTGCCAATTTAAAATATGACAAAGCAAGAAAAAAATTGAAGTTGGATAAAGTATTGCTAATACACCGGCAGCGGCAGTAAATGGAAACCAGTTCTTCAAAGGAAGGCATTTCTGAAAAAAAACAACAGAGGATTTTAGAACACTCACTATTTTCTGTGACTTTTTCACCTTATTCTTCAAACATATGAATAGCTCTTCAGCTTTATAAGACATCCTATCTCCCAGTAAAAAACATGATTCATCATTTTGCATGACCTAGTGTGACACGGAGACCCAAAATGAAACAGAAGTTGTCACAATTCCAAATAAGCACAACACTTCCTACCGACCCTCACTCCACTCCAGTCAGGAAATTCATCTCACCACAGGGCAGGGAGCCTTTTTTTTTTGCCTTTTTTTTTAATTAAACTATAAATTTACAGTAAAATGTTAGTTTTCTTCCTTTATCTCTAAGAAAGGTTCAAAATAAACTTTTACCAAAGTAGCATACTGTAGCTAAGTCCCAACTTGTTAGAACAGGACTACCTCCAACCTCATTATCAGCATGTTTCCTACAATGATGAAAACTATGGAAAATTTCTTTTCAAGTGCAAAATGAAGCGCTTATTAATTTATCTTTTTTATTATTGTTTATAAAGGTAACATATCAAATAGAAATCTGTTTCAATGAAAAGGTTACAGTTTCATACCTATGGTGTCTTTGAAACCCAAAGCTGTTCCTTGACCTAAGTCCTTTATATCTGGAGGCCAAAAGTAGAAGAGAGTGGCATATGCTAGATCTGCTAATGGATGGCCAGCAGTTGAAAGCTCCCAGTCCAGCACTGCCAAAACACGAGCCTTAAATAAAAATAAAAACCTCAAGTGAATGCTAGAAGATAAATTCCATCCACAAAATGCACAACCCACTTAATACCAAACAGCTTTATCTGGTTACTATGTCTTCAAAATCAGAAAGATGCACCATGGCTGCCTACAGCAAAACTGGTTTCTCTTAGCACTACGTAAGGATCTGCAGAAAATGTACATCCACATAGTGCAGAAACCCAGGCATTTTGCCAGTGAAAATCTGTGTTAAATTCTACAATTTTTGTTCCTGGTCTTTGAAGTAGGAACTAGAGCTAATGAATGAACTGAGTAATTAGCTCCTGCAATGAAAACTGGCTCTGTATGTCTGTAACCTAAATACCATGTATGGAGCGTAGAGAAGTTAAGTTCTCTACTCTTCCTTTCCAACATGCCCTAAAAAACCCATGTAAGTGTCCCATTACACGTCAGGAGCACAAATAAATGGAGGACCAAAACCCACTAAACCTGTACCAGTATGTTTGGAATACCTCTGTTGGGTGGAAGATGATGTTATCTATTCTAAAGTCCCCATGAATCAGGCTTTCTTCATTGTCGTCAGGTGGTAAGTTGTTTGCTAACCACTCAGCCAGCCTGTTCATGGCAGGAATATCTGCATGAGCAGCTGCATCATACTGTCTTTTCCAAGTTGATACCTAAAGAGATACAAACACTTCAACAGATTTTCCAACCGATCCACAAGTTTTTCAAGAGCACAAAATCCTGAAGTACATGCTTCTGGGTTTTGACTATTACCATGTTAGCTGTAAATTCAGTAAAAAACAGGACCTTTGCATTCACAGGTATGAACTGTGAGACCAAAAGATTCAATGAAGACTACCTCTGTTTTCTATTTTCAATACTATTTACATAGCCCAAACCTAATATTATTCCAAAACCAAATGAATATCATTCCCTGAGTACAGCATTACAGAACTGATCTGAATGTAGAAGTCACTTTATACTGTGCACAAAAAAATTAACAAAGTGTGTTTAAATAGTTAAAATACGATGGTTACTTTTACAAGTCACTACTAATTTAGCTTGCAAATCAAATAAATCTTCAAAGACATGACAAAACAAGAGAATTTTTGAAGAGCTGTACCTGTCTCCTGCAGTACCCTGGTCCTCTACCATACCCTTGGAGACCCAACGACTGTAAATCAAAGGAGTGCAGCAGGGCCAGAGTTTCCATCATGGCAATATACAAAGCAGAGCGCTCTGCTGGGCCCACTTCAGGCAGCGAGATGTCTCGGAAGATGCGACCCTAGAAACATAACAGATCAGGTATTTGCTGGGATGTACACATCAGCTGAAGAGAAGCAAAGCTATACATTTCAGGAGCAAAACCAAGTGCAGTGAAACCAACAGTCCCTATGCAATCAAAACTTCCATCCTCATTTCTTTTGTTCCTTGCTCAGGACAGATGAAGGGATTCACAGTCATCTCAGATCATTAGTATCATTAGATCCGAAGTATCAGGACAGCTTCTGGAAGGCAACTAACAGAGAGATGTGGTAGATGAAAACTTGAATTAGAGCACTCAATCCAGATATTCTCAAGCTTGAAATTATCAGGGAAAAAAAAATATTAGTTACTGTATTGTCTCTAATAGTAAACTTCCAGAAAAAATATCAGTCAAGACCTTGTGGGGCAGGGGAGGGGCAGGCAGGGAGAGGAGGGGAATGGATGGGAGCTGGAATCAGTGAGAACCTCTGATAGCTAGCTTTTCTGAAAAATACCAGAGGATTACTCATGTTTATATCAAAAAAATTTAGTAAATGCTGGATAAGGCTCTAACAGAAAAGTTTTAGACAATTTAAAACCAGCTTGTAGCAGGGAGAAGAAAAAAATCTCTCACATTGGAAGACCAACCTGAACATGCTGCATTACATAAAATTCTGTTCCAATGATAGAAACATCACTGCAATACAACAGGGGCTCAGGCACTGGAAATCCAGCAGAAAATAAGGCTTTCTGCACACGATATTCTCTATCAACCTGGAGAAGACACAGAAATTTAGGTTCAATGAAAAGCTCTCAAATGTAAATGAGTACAGTGAATGACAACCCATCCTCTTAAATATTTAGCTACATGTATAGCACAGAAAGGTGGAAATGATCCAGCAATTCACTGCATTTCTGGACACATTTGGCAATGTGCCGCCCCACCCGGGGCAGGACTTGGCCGCCTGCAATACAAAGCGTTTGGAGCTTGATGGAGAAAGTTACTCACCTTGTGAGCTCTAGGTAGAAGGGGGCCATGGGGCTTCTTCCTGAGCACATAAGCCTGCTCACCCTTCTGAAGATAAAAGGTTGGATTAGACTGCCCAGAGCTACAAAGAGAAAGATTATAATTACTTAGGAGTTCAAGTACTTACAAATTTGCAATCTTTTAACAGAAATGATGCAAAATGCACTGTGACATGGCCTGAACAAAATGGAAACACAGAGGAAAGGGTTCTTCTCAAGAGCTGTTTGGTTTTTTAAACACTTTTACAAGGATGCAAGGGATAGCCTACAAAATCAGAAGTCAGAGGTTCCATGTCTTCTCTCACTGCAGAGAGCTCACAGATACTCAAGTGTTCTCCTGTGAAATGGAGACAGAATTTACCTCTCATCCCTAAAGAGATACCAGTAATGTTTTTAAGGTATACAGTAGCTGCTAACTTTAAAGCTTTCCAACTTAGAGGAAGTTAAACGGAGCGAGATTCACACTAGCCCATAATTGTATTTGTCCTTTGGCTGTAGTTTGAACACTGTAAGCATAGAGAAAGCTCTCCAAAGAACTAATGAATTCTAGTACCAAGCCCCACTGATATATCCTATGCTTAAGGGACTGACTACAGTACTGGCAAAGTTTTAAAGAATGAGTATTGCAGTAAAAAGAATCACAGAAATTAGACATTTCAATCACATACATGTGTAAAAGAGAAGGACAACTTAGATAAACCCTTCATAATACCCTCTCTGTCACATCCCAATCAAGTTCATTGATCCTCATTTTCCTCAAGGCTCTGTGCCAATCTACACGCCTTCCTCTCCTTATTCTGGATCCATTTCAAGATACATTCTGATCTAGTCCAATAAAAGATTAGACAACTATTATAAAATCAAAATCAAGTGATCTTTTGCCCTCATGTTCCTCACAACATTTCCATCCTCCTCAAGACAGTTAAGACATAAGTTGTAATACAGTTTAATAAGTGCACTGCACAAATACTCTGACTGGTACGACAGAGATTTACATCGGTTGAAGCCCTGAAGTGCAACCACAAGAGAATTAAGTAATAAAAGCCCAAATACTGGCAATATTTTAGCAGATTTTACTACTAGCTGCTGTCCTGAAGTCCCTCCTGAAGTCTCCTCAATTGAAGTACACTCGAAAATTAGAGTACAGCTGAGGATTCAATGGATGTTTTATATTTGTATCAGAAGACAGCGAAAAATTGTTCAGTTTCTTATTAATAGCTGCAGATAAAGCAGTCGACACCATGTTTATAAGGGAATTAAAACATTTTTAGAGTAACTTGTAATTGTTAGCTCCTAATTTGAAGTCGTACAGCCACACCACTAATTTGCTGAATGCAAATGACCTGGATGTTCTGTGTAACACAGCACTGCAGTCTGGGTGTATCGCTCTCAGGGCATTAACTGCAATCTCTGCACAGTGTTGTGCTTTTCTCGTGGATTTGCTTGCCTGCCAACAGACTACAGCTTTTTAAATTGATTTATTAAGCCACGTATGTGCTCCTGAACATTATTATGTGCTGTGCAATCAAAGATCAATCAGACGGATCGAGATTTACGAGTAGGCAATGGAACAGGTGTGTGCCAACTCCCACAGAGCGCACCGCGTTGGGCCGAATACACGTTTTTCTGCAGAGGGCGGGAACTCAGCCAGCACAGCGCCTGCCTCGGGCCACGGGGCCCGCCTGCGCCAAAGGGCGCTTTCGCCACCTCCCCGCACTTTGACTTCTCCGGCCGTGCCGGGTTCCCTCGATGGCCGCCGTCCGCCTTCCCCAGGGCAAAGGGCCCTAACCGTGGCCGGGCAGCCAGCAAAACCGCGGCCCCTCACCCCACAGGGGCACCCTTCGGGCCTTTGGTGGGGCTCCGCGCCTCAGGGCGCCCCACAGGCGAGGGCCGATGTCAAGGGCCATGGAGGCAGCGGCTGGACCCTCACAGGCGGCTTCGGGACAGGAGAGTGCCCGCCCTTTACCTGTACTGCCTGACAGACAGAGGCCCCGAGGGCTGCCGAGGGAAGCCGGGCAGGTGGCTACACAAGTACCGCTCCAAGCTCCCCTGATCGAACCGGTGCTGCGGCCGCACCTCGCCGGTGCCCGGTTCCGCCGACATCCCCTCACTGCGCCGGCAGCGTACGCCACGCTCCCGCCCACCGCGCCGCTACGCTACTGACGGAGGAGTCGAGCCCCTCCCGGCGTACGCCTCGCTCCCGCCCACCGCGCCGCTACGCTACTGACGGAGCTGCCCCGCCCGGCCCGGTGTCGCCGTGGCAACCGGAGGCTGCTCGGTCCGTCAGGGAAAGCGGTCCCCGGCGCCGCGTCAGCGGAGCTCTCGGAGCCGGGTGGCTTCTCCGGAGGAAAGCGGCTCCCGGGGGATAGTTCTCGCCCCATCTGGCGCCCGCCCTCAGCCGTCGCCAGAGCCCGCGCGCTGCCCGCCGTCAGGGGGTGGGACACCCCTGGCGATGGGAACGCTCCCGGAGGGGCCGGGGCGAGCGGGGGACGGCGCTCCCTGAGCTCCCGGAAGCTGCCTGAGGCGGGGAGACGTGTCGCTGCGGCGTTCCCGCCGCTGCCATGGCAGAGCCGAGCCGGCTGGAGCGGCTGGAGCGGCTGGAGCGGCGTGTGCGGGAGCTGGAGGAGGAGCTGGCCCGGGAGAAGGGCGGGCGGGCTGCGCCTCGGGCCCGTATCGAGAGTATGAGCCCGGAGGTGACCGACTCCAATCCCTACAGGTGCGGCTGCGGGGCAGGCGCCTGGCGGGGTGAGGGGGCTGCACCGACGGGCGTTGGGCTGTGGGGAGAGGGCCGGGCCTGAGCCACCGGGAGAGGCCGAGTCGGGGTGTAGAAGGTGGGGAAGAGGGAGGGCTGTGGAGTCTCGGGCCGTGGGTGGGAACAGTGGGTTTGTGTGAGGGGGGGAAGGCGCATGGAGGGGGCCTGGGGCAGGCCGACGGCAATGGGTGCGCCGAGGAGGGTGTAGGGGCAGTGCTGAAGGCAGGGGCCCTGTGGGGAGAGGAGCAGAGATGCTCAGATTTCCCACCTGAGTGGGCTGGCAGGGCTGTGCGTAGGGGTTACTTTGTATTACCTTGCTTTACAGTACAGGGAGAGAGAGAAAACTTTGTGAGATTTTTTCAACAAAATTGCAAATAAATGGGATGGGTGTTTGTATTACAAGAGGTCTTATTCCTTTAACTCACCTATTTTAGAGTTTAGTTTAGCCAGGTCTTGAGCATCTGGGATCCCTTCTGATGCTCAGCATTTCTGGAAAACTGATGGGTGTTTTTGTTGTTGTTGGGGGTTTTCTTTGTTTGTTTGTTTTTTCTCCAAGTACAAGTTGATACTTGTACTTTTATTGATACTTTCAATGAAAAAATTGCAGTAGCAGCATAGAATTACTTTAAATTTTTTGCAGTTATCCTCACAACCTGTTATTCTCTAATTTATTTATTTTTTTATTATATGTTAGAGTTATTCTAATCAAATTGATCAGAAAACAATGGGAGAGTCTTCACTGGCCTGCTGCCATATGGTTTGTTAAAGAAAAAAGTGTAGGCTTTCGTTCTGTAAATCAGGGATTCATTTCCAGAAATAGGTATGGGATCCTCCTGATTGCATTAATCCTTCTCATACCATTGCAATGAGTACATGACTTTCTTCAGGGTTAGTACTCCGCTGCTGTAGCTGATAGGAGAGTTCCTGCTGTCTCATTTAGACTGTATCCAGCTGCTGATCACAACTTCAGTGAAAACAGCAGGCTTGAGTTTGGTGCTCGGAAGGGTTATTTTTAAAGCAAAAGTGATATTTAAATATCCACAAAGCCAAATTGCTGTCAGAAATGTAGAGAGCGTTCTCCGTATAACGTTGATGTTTTCCTTTGTAGTCGTTTGATGGCGTTGAAAAGAATGGGGATCGTCAAAGACTACGAGGTAGGATTCTCTCTGCCTTAAACCAGCCTTGTGTTTTTTCGCTGTGAGGACCACTTTTGATACACCAAGCTGGATTTTCTTTCTTTCTACAGAAAATCCGTACCTTTACAGTCGCAGTAGTGGGTGTAGGTGGAGTTGGCAGCGTGACTGCTGAAATGTTGACAAGGTGTGGCATTGGTAAGGTAATGAGAGTTTTCTTCTTCTTTATAGTAAATGGACCAGCCATCTTCATAAGAGTCAAATTTGATTCCACTCAGTTGATTTTGCCCCAATAAAATGTACTCTGAAGAAGGCACTCAAGAACAGCATTTATGTAAACATCACAACCGAACAGTCTGTATTTTTCCTATGCTAGTAAAATCCATTTACTTAGAGCTTAATCCTGTGTTATATGAATGAATCTTGTTTGGATGCTTGTCTTCTCCAAGCCCATCTATCTGACCTCCATACTGGATTATTGCAAAGGGAAAACAAAATAAAGAAAAAGGGGGTAACGTGCATAGATTAAGTCTTTTGTTATGAGAACAAATTGATATACATGAAGTTGAAATGTGGTAGATAGATGTCAAACAGATTATTTTTATCACAAACGTTAGTTTATCGCATGGCAAACTTAGCACTAAAAGTTTAGCAGCAGTTAAAAATAATTTGATGTGTGTATAAATAACAAGAACCTCCAGAGGTAATAGAACAAGCTATTTTTCTTCAAAGAAGGGATTTGGTGAATGGCTTAGATGTTTGTATTTCCAGGCAAAGCCTGACCACTTATTCTTGGAACTTTAAGAAGTTTCTTAATACAGAGGTGATGCAAGTTTCTATTGCAAAGTTTATTCCCCCTTCCTCTGAAGGAGCATGTCCTGAAGAGCAGCATCTTAGGCATAGAAAAGACTTGATTCAGAATTTGTAATAATCAGCATGTCCATGTATTATGTAGATATTTTAAGTGAATTGTTTTTGAAGAGCTACACACCAAGACGAGTGAAAGAATTTACCCATCTCTAGTTCATACCCTAACAGCAATTAGGAAGGTGATCACAGAGGTGATAGTGTTCATGTACATTATGTGTTTCATATTCTTAGTTTCAATCAAATGAACAGGTTGCATTCTATTGGGAGTGGTTTTCATGACTTAATGAATCAGTTCCTGATGAGTGGGAGTTTGAATTCAGTCTTTCACCTACTTAAAATGTCATATTTTTGTATGTGAACTGAATGGGACAGCGTGTGTGTGTGTGTGTGGGGGGGGTGTTGTTTGTTTGAAGGGTTTTGTTATTGGTTGTAGAGTGAGTTTTGTTTTTTAAAATGCTGTATCACAGTGCTCTGGTTGTGGAGTCTTTGGAGATTCACTTAATGCAATCTTGATTGCAGCTGCTTCTGTTTGATTATGACAAAGTTGAACTGGCAAACATGAACAGACTCTTCTTCCAACCTCATCAAGCTGGATTGAGTAAAGTGCAAGCAGCAGAACATACTTTGAGGTATAACTTCAGAAGTGTGTATCAAAAACTATTTACCCAGGACACTACTCTAGAAACACCATGTTTCACTCATAATCACTTGCAAAGTAACGTGATCTGATTTGGAAATTTGAGCATAAAATAGTTGTAAGAATGGTTGATACTTTAAGGACTTTAAGGTTTTGCCCAATACAAAATAATGTGAGTTTAATTCTGAAGTATAGCTAATTTTGCTCAGAAGTTTGGTATAAACTATGGCACTTCAATATGTTGTGGTCTTTCTCTTTTTTTTTTTTCCTCATCTAATCTGAGAGTTTTTCACAAATGGGGATGTACCCTGGGCTTCAGACTGGAACCGTAAGCCTAACAACACTTGAAAAGTTAGGGAGCAGAATGCAAGTTATCATTGTGTTTATCAACACTGACTCACATTACTTCCTCTGTAAGGAACATTAATCCTGACGTTCAATTCGAAGTACATAACTACAACATCACAACACTGGACAACTTTGAACACTTCATGGATAGAATAAGGTAAAATCTCTCACCTCCTGCTGGCCTAAATACAGTCTCACATTTTTATTGGGCTTTTGTTTGTTTTTTTAATTTAATGACTTCCAATTGAAAACCATGTGTATATGCAGACATTGCCACCTAGATGTTTTCTCTAGAGTTGGGATTTATTTCTACTGTTACACAGTTATATTTTATATTAGTGCATCTTGAGATTTCCAACCAAAGCTGCAGATCTTGCAGGCTTCTCCTATTATAGAAAACAGATCAGATCATATTTTGTCTGCTCTGGAGCAGTTTCAGATACACTTTATAGAATGAAGAAAGAAAGTAGTTGCTAGTGGATCTCACAGAAGTTCTGAAATAACTTTTCCCATTTGCAGTTATGCTGTACAAAGACACAGTTCTCCAATGCTTTGTACTGTGCATGTATACTGTATAAAACTTCTTTTAATCAGAAACACCCATATATTTAAATCCCAGCTACAGCATGCTGTTGTTTCTCCCATAGATCTACGATGTTAGTTGTATCCTGTTCTGCATGTGTTACAAATACACTTCCCATGTGCTCCTGTACTCTAATGCAGCATGTTGCTTGTCGTGTTGGTGCTTTGTTCTGCCAGTAATTTCATGCAAGCTTCTGGCACTTCTTTCAGTAACGGTGCACTGGAGGAAGGGAAGCCTGTTGATCTTGTTCTCAGCTGCGTGGACAACTTCGAAGCTCGCATGGCTATTAACACGGTAAGGCCATCAAGGCGTGAGCCTGTGGGAGTCCTTTTACTCCTATAAATAACATTAGGAATTGGGTGGACTCGAGAAAAAACAAGAACTTACCAATAGTCTTAAGAAATTTTCTTCTTGATTTAGGGAAACAGAATCTGAGCTTTTACTCAATTCCTTTAAAATACATTTTCTGTGTATAAATATAACCAAAGACTTTCCAGCTACTAGCAGTTAATGGTTACTAAAAGAGTTAAGTGTTGTAAGCCCTCTCTGTCTTTCCAAATTATCCTGTTTATATAAAGGCATTACCAAAACCTGGTATTTTAAATCTTGCAAACCTTTTAGAGACTGTGTATAGCTAACTGTATACTTCATATGGCTTTGTGTATACTAAAAATGTCTTAAGGCTGTGTATCTAATCAAACCGGTTTTCTTTAAAGTAGCAGCCAACGTAGTGCACGTGCCAAATGCATGCTGCCTCTTATCCCTTGGCTAACTCCATCCATACATTGCCTGTGCTGAAGGTATGCAGATATGCTGTGTCCATGCCTCTGAAAGTCGTTTGTGCAATTAGATTCTGTAGTGTGCTAGTAACTGAGTCACTAATGCCTGTGTTTGTTCAAGAATCTGGGGAAAGCACAAAGGGCTGGCAGCATGATGACAACTTTAATTTGTCCTTTGATAAACAATTTCTATCCCAGCCTTTCATGTTCCTTTTTCTGATCATAGCCTTTTTATCTTAAAGCAGGAAGATCAATGAGTTCAATCACTCTCAAGTACATTGTTGTTTTTTGAGGGGTTTTTTCATTTCATTAAACTTCTGCAGTGCTGATGTCTGTGTTTCTGTGTTTGTAAGGCCTGCAATGAACTCGGACAAATCTGGATGGAGTCTGGAGTGAGTGAGAATGCTGTGTCAGGACACATACAACTGATCATACCTGGTGAAACTGCCTGTTTTGCGGTATGCAGCGCTCTGCTGAATTGTTTGTTGTCTGTCTTTTAAAGTGGGATGGGGAGTATGAAGATTAGCTGCCTAGCGAACGTGATCCTGGCACAGCTGATGGAGTAGCTTAAAATTCTATGTGAACTGTTCTTTTTTTCAACATTATTGAAAATTAATTTCTTTACTCCCCCTTAGTGTGCTCCTCCACTTGTAGTTGCTGCAAACATTGACGAGAAAACACTGAAACGAGAAGGAGTTTGTGCAGCCAGTCTTCCTACAACTATGGGTGTTGTGGCAGGAATTCTTGTACAAAATGTTCTGAAGTAAGTGACTGAACTGTTACTATTCAATATACATCACTGTAAGAGAAAGAAACCTGAAGGATCATTTTGTAGATGGGTCTGGTTGGTTTTATATGTTTGTTGCCCGTTTCCTAAAGGTGTTGGCATTGGACAGGGCTGAAATAACACACTGCTTGAATCACTGGTGTGTTTACTTTGGAGCTGCTGTTTTTAATAGACCTTTTCAGGGCTAAGGAAAAGGAAGTCTTCCGAGTTTTCTGAGAATTTCTCTTAATACGTACACACCCAACACTTTTCTTAGTTCTTCATTTAAACATGTTGCCATTTGACATCGCTAAATTATGCACGAAAATACTCCAGTGCTAACTCTTTGTACCCAAAGAAGAAGTGATTTCTCTTGCAGTGATTTCTCTGTGTTAATGCAGTTATGCTGTTGTCGGGTGACTACAGCTTATTCGAAGACAAATAACTCTTTACCACTTCGCTAGCATAAAAGTGTATTGTAGAAGTTCTTTAAGGAAAACTTATTCCTTGAGGGACTAAGTTTTTAGGTTTGTACCTGTATGTAAGGTCTTGCTTTCTCTCTTTGTGTTTCTAGATACCTGTTGAATTTTGGTACTGTCAGTTATTATCTTGGCTACAATGCGATGCAGGATTTCTTTCCGACCATGTCTATGAAGCCAAATCCACAGTGTAGTGACCACAACTGCAGAAAACAGCAAGAAAATTATAAGGTAAAAATGTTTTGGGGTTTGGTGGTTTTGTTTTTTCCTTTCTTAAAGTCTTAAGAACCAAGCAAGCTACAGATCTGTAGTAGTAAAGAAAACTTACCATTGCTACACCAGTTTTCAGCAGCCTTCTCTTTAGATGGTTCATTTGTTTCTAAAAACACAGTACTTGGGAGTTACCTCAAAGCAAAAGGTAGGCAGAATGGCTTGCAAACAGTTAGGTCATATTTTCTTCTACGGTGATTGCTCAACCTTCCTGGCAGTCATATGTTTTTGAGTGTTAGTGGGTTTGGTATTTTTTCAACTTGCAAGTATTCTGCCTTTTTATCCCTAACAAAGTTCTAAATATTGACTGCGTATCTTAAATAATAAAAGAAGTGTCAATATTCAATGTGATCTTCTTTCCTGTTGTTGTAAAATGCAGTATTGCATATATTGGTTTTTATCTTTTTTGTGTTTTTTCCTTCAGAAAAAAGAAGCTGCGCAACCAAAGCAAGAAGCAATAGAACAGGAAGAAGAAATAGTCCATGAAGACAATGACTGGGGTAAGTAACCGACAGGAGAGTAAATGATGCTCCCAGTACCAAGTTCCCATTTAAAGCCTTTGTTTTGGGTGAACGCGCTGCAGAGCGCACAGATTTCTTACGGTTCCTATTTTTTGTAACTTACACTACATAATTCTTGCTGCCTTTTCACGGGTTTTGGCAGTAACGATACCACAACTTGATGATGTATTTTTAGCATAATGTGCAAGTTTTTAGGCTAAAAACGTAGCTGCCATTGAATGAAATACTTTTCCCAAAAGACAATGTGAAGATGTAAAAGATGCGAGATGTATTCACTGTATGTTCCTTTTAAATACTTGGCTAAAGAGCATTTGTCATTTCCATAACCACTGTGCTGAGCCATCCCGTGGGTTTTTCTATTCCTCTGAGGGTGTTAAATTAGCAGAAATTGTCTTAAGGAACAGTAAGCGTGTTTGATAGAACCATTGCAGAATGGGTACCTGCGTTCTGTTTATTACATGATATTGAACATTTCCTCCAGTGGAGAGCTAAAGTTGTGTCCTCATGGTAAGATTTACACGGGTAGTACAAGGAAGCCCTACAGCAGAGGTGCTGTTCTGGTCCATATGTCACCTGTATAGAACCATTTCATAGATTGTAAAGGGAAAAGAATTTGTCTTCATAATGGAATGCAGTAGTTGAAATCAAAGGTCTTTCTGCTTTTAATTTTTTTCAATTTTGGAAAAGTAGCTGCTGTTTTTCTCTTACTGTGATAACATAGGAGAAACAGTTCTTTAATCACCTTTAATGGAGTGCTCAATTCCCTTTAATGCAAAGGCATCGAGTTAGTATCAGAAATCTCCGAAGATGAGTTGAAGGCTGCGTCTGGCCCCGTACCTGAGCTTCCTGAGGGAATTACTGTAGCATATACTATCCCCAACAAGGTAATGTATTGATTCCTTATGAATTTCTGAAATACATGTTGTAGTTTAAATTGGGAACACCAGCCCGTTTAGATAGGAATTAATGTATTTGGGGGGTAGGGGAAGGAAAGCCAACATGAATTTCTCAGGTGGTATTTTGGTGCCTAATTAATTGCTCCTGTATTTATCTTGCAAAAGCTCTGTATAGTCAAAGAGCAATTAGTATACCCCGGGAACAGAGAATCTGCCTATTGCAGACAGGACCTTCTCACTCCTTGTCAGAGTAGTTGATAATTTAAGTTTATAATCCCTTGGGCCTAAACTTGCAATCGATTGCTTGGTTCTAGGCAAATGGTGTGTTTCAGTGGAACAGAGCTTATGGGGCAGGGGGTGAGGGGGAATTGTTTGCTATTTTCATTGCCAACTTTTTCTTCCTGTTCCTAATAGGAGGAGAATTTGGTAACTGAGGAAACGGTGACAGAATCTGAAGAAAGCCTAGAAGAACTCATGGCCAGAATGAGAAACATGTAGCAAAACAAACATGAAGTACAATCTGGGGGGTTGTGCTTGACACTGGATTTTGAGAAGATAAGACTTTTTTCCTTTTTTTTTTTAATTATTATTATTCACCTCCACAGAAGCTTACCTTTACATTTCTGATGAAGTGGAACTGTTACAGGGGCAGGAAGGAACCAACTTGACTATGTTTATATTCTGTTGTCTGTTCTCATCTGTAGGACAGGGATGTGTGCTGCTGTACGTTGTAATTTCTCAGCATCACTACTGCCCAGGCACGCTGGAGAAAATGGAAGGAGGTGGATAACCTAACAAAAGCAGGCACAGCATATTACATGCAATATCATGTGATGAGAACAGGACAAAGTGTAGGACAAATGACAGATGAAATCTGCTGGAGGGGACCAAGTAGGTCAAGGGTAAATGATGGTGCCTTGTCCATATCACTGATCCAAATTCCCCTGGCACTGGTACTTGTCCTTGTTCACTGGTCTCCGAATTCTTGGCATGGATTGTACTGCAGCTACTTTTTCTGAGTTAACAGAATATTTTAATCTTTTCATTAACCTTAAATATTTCCAAGATGGAATTTTTTTTAAAACTTCCCTAGTTTTATCCTTGTTTTACTGCTGCTTGTTCTTCAGTGTTTTGTATGTGATGATGCTTTGGGTAACCTGCAACAAGGCCAGGTCTTCTGTTAGTAGATAATTATATGAGCAGACTGGGCATTGGCTTGACATAATTTCAGCTGGCAGATGCTTTTCATGACAAAATCTGTAAGAATTACCATCAACAGGAGATATTGCTTATCTCTTTGAAAATCTAAATACTACACTTTTGTTGATTATTCAAAGTTTAGCTATTATGCTGATCCATCATGTGGACTGTATTAAGGAACAGGCTTAATGTGAATTCATGTAGGAAAGCTGCTAAAATTAGATGCTCTGAATTTGTTTAGCATTGTAACTATCTTCAGTGGAGTATCTGAGCTATTTTATTTTCTTGTACATGTCAGTACAGTCATACTGCCTTTTAAATTATCATAAAATCACACATCCTGTAGTGCCACTACCCTGCAGAACTGGAACTATCAGTTTCAAATATTTTAACTGCCCTGGGTGTCTGGTCCAGAGCTTGATCATTATTTACATTTGGCTTAGCAGAAAGTAAATTTTGGCCTTTGCAGTATAGTACAAATATTTCCAATTTGGGTTGTTCAAAAACCCTTTCCACAGCAAGCTGCAGCCAGCACAGACCAGTAAGTAACAGTAGCAGCAGTGCTTCAACCAACATGTAAAAAGAGTGATACAGTGGAGGTGCTCCTGTTCCTTATGGCAGCTGAATGAACACTGAAGTTAAAAAATGTTTGATTTCTAAGCAACAATTACAAACTTAAAATCTGTTTCCCCCCGAGCTGACACTAGATTATATTGAATACAAAGAAATTGGACCTGAAGCTAGTGAGGGAGGTTTGGGGTGTGATGCATTAGACTGTAAAATGGAAGAGGTTTTTATGGATTGAGCTCAGTTTTGGAGAACCCAGATTTTATAAAGTGCAAAGAGGGATGGGAAACAGAATAATGGGATCATTAGTAAAGGTAGATACTTGAATCTGTGTCACTAAGCCTGTGTTAGCTTGACCCAAATATCAATTTAAATGTTGATCCCCTTTCTTTGTGACTTTACCTTTCTGTTGGGAACAGTAAAAGCGAGGGCCCCCCTGGCTCTGGAGATGGTGAGGCACACGGTTGAGCTCAGTTCCTCTTGGCTCTGAAGGATTGGACTGACGTGACTGCTGTCACAGGGCTGACAGCTTTACAAGAGGCAACTCTTGGCCATTTTACTTCATGTACAGTTTTGTGAGCAAATTAATTCACTTTGTATTCCCACTTAAAGCAGCTGCAAAATGGTTCTCATGTTACTTTCTGACTTTCCACTTGTATATGCAAAAAGAATTGGAAATAATTAGAAAATACATTACAATGATTCTGTGTGGCAATGGTTAAAATTATTTAAAAATAAACAGCATCAAAAAATGCAGCTTTAAGGATTTTTATTGTTTTTTATTAAATAGACATTTACAAGTGTAATCTAGGCTGACTATAAAACCTAAGGGGAAATTCATGACTTTGTTTGTTATGCCCTAACAAATCAAAGCCTATTGCAGTGGTGTAGTCCAGCTTTGTTTTTTTGGCAATCTTATAGAAGAAGCTTTCAGTTTTTACAGTGTATCTTGAATGTTACGGAAAATGTTACAGAATGATATTCTGACCATACATCTCCATTGCAACTGGTGCCACTGGTTTGAGGTGGAGTTCTCCTACATAGAAGAATTATTTGGCCTACACCAGATACATAAATTACATTGTAGTGTTTGGATTTTTTTTAATGTCCATAAGTGACAAATACAAATAGATGAACAACTGCTTTCAAAGCACTATGATTGCAGCTGCAAATGAGAACAGACTCCAAACTGACTCTTCCAGATGACTGGAGTATTAAGAAATACAGCAAGCAGGTAGATTTGATTAACTTTTTTTTTTTTTTAATCTGATGCTAAACTATTTTGCATCACTATGTTTTTCCAGCTAGTACAAATGTTCTTCTATTTTAAGGGGTCCAATGATAGTAAATACTGAAAGCGTTGCTGAAGGGTAACAGAATTGGGTCATAATCATCCTTATTTTGATTCCTCACTGAACATATTTTTACTGAACAGGGTTGAATCTGACCCAAGTGTTAGCTGTAGATGATGGTCTGGTTAGATTTATCAGCTTCCCGAGGAAACCAATTATTTTTGCACATGTCCCTCCAATGTGAGTTTACTTAAAGCTTCCATCAACCTGCAGGTAAAACTTTGGGTGGAACGGTATCCTGACTTTTTCCAAATGACTGTCTCTTTAGAAACACCTCTAAAAGCTTCTGAAAAGGCAGAAAGAGTTGATGAAGCAAAAACACACAAACCCTCTAAGCCAGGCTATTATATTAAAAGACCAAAATGAGGACTACCTGTAGAGTATATACAATTGGTTCAACTTAGCTTGTCAGAAACCTGGCACTTTGGGGAAGAGGTGTCATTAGCTATAGCCTGAGCTAGTACCTAATACGCAGATCTATGTACAGTGTCAGCAGCTCACTTTGTACCACACCTCTGCAAAGTTAACGTGCAAAGGTTTTAAGCTTAAATACTTGTTTGCCTGTCATTCATGAAGACAGGTGTCGGTCCCAAAATAGTACATTATCCTAGTAAAAATAGATTTGTCTTAATAATTTTATGTCTGCTTTAAAATAGCCCCAGTCTGCCTTCTTTGGGCGCTGGTCTGTATCACCTTTGTCCGTGCTCCAGGAAAACAGTTGGGGATAATGCACTTTTTAAGCTGAACGTATCTCCACTTGATGAGTGTCGAGAAGTTGCTTTCCCACCTATCAACAGAGTCTCTGCTTCTTTTATTTCCATAGCTCTCTTGTAGAGTTCAGCTGCCTTGGCAAAGTCTCCCCCTTCATAGCTTTGGAGAAGAATGAAAACAAAGTTGAAGCCAATAAAACAAGTCTCTCAATTAACTTAATTTCAAATGAAATGCACACCATGCTATCAACAAAATGTTCTTAGGGCTCTCTACTTTCCTAAGAAGTACACAAATCCAGGATGTTTTGTTTCATGCAGTGCTTTGTATAGTAATTAACTTTTATAGGGCTAAAGCAGATAAACTTACCTTAGCACTGCCAAGTTTTTCAGCGTTTCCCCCACGCGAGGATGCATGTGACCAAAGCTGTCCTCATAAATCTTCAATGCACGTTCATAAAGAGGTAAGGCTTCAATCTGCTTCTTCTGGGGGGAGCACAAAGTTGTTTGTTACAGACATACATTAATTACATTTGCTCTTCCTTTTTCCAACAGTGTATCGATGCATCCCAGATGCAAAGTCATGCATATTTAACCAGAAAGGCGTTCTGAGTTCTCAGTACTCAATACAGATGAGAATTGACACTGGCAAAGCAATCGCCTTGCACTTGCAAATGCATTCCCCACTAATATTGTAATAATTGGGGTCTGGACTTCCTAGGTAGCTTAGAAAATCTCTGTCCTGGAAGTCTGGAGTTACCAGATGCTCTTTGATTTTACCTGAGGCAGCTTTAATCCCTGTTCAAAATCAGATCTGCAGACTGCAGAAATACAGAAAACAAGAAACCATCTACAGCTTGTTCCTACTGATGCTAAGTAAGGAATTCACTAAGTTGACAGCATCTCTTGAATCTCATATTAGTTGTAGACTAGAGAGTGTAATTTAGGTACAGATCATTAAATAACACCTAAAGTAGGAATAATAAACCTCTAAGACATGGAGAACTTACCATCTGACAGTAAAGGACAGCTAGATTTACCAAAGCAGTTGCTACACTGGGGTGTTTGGGGCCAAATGACTTCTGTCGAATTTCAACCGCCAGCTCATACAGAGGGACAGCCTTGTCAAGTTTGCCCTAGAAATAATGGGAAAAAATTGTTCACTTGTCTTGCAGCAACATGGTAATGGTATGATCTATTTTAAACTACAACCCTTGGAGAAGATGTAACTGTTTCCAGGTTATTCTGGCTTAAACTTTTGTTAATTCATAGTCATGTTCTGCACAGAAGGGCCTAATTTTCCAAAATACTGAGCATATTCAACTCCCAGTTAATAAGTTTCTCAGTTTCTGCTCAGCTGGGAAGAGCTTCCCTCACTGCAGCCCAAACACTAGCTTTTAACCAAACCAGGAATTCCTTGGGGTAACACTGAGTAGGCAGGACACTGGAGATGTGATTCATAAATAGCTTTTCTTTATGCTAAGTGTGTAGTGAAGAACCTACTGGGCTTTTCTGAAAACTAACCAAGGCTGCTTGGCTCCATCTTCTCTGTGTGTGTGTGTGTAGAACAGCAATAGCTGGAATTCCCAGGCCTCCCTCCTTTTCAATTGATGACTGTAACAGTGTAAGGGTCTTACAGTTAATTTACGTGGCGAGAAAAGGCAAGAAGCTTGTGCTTACCATCTTTTTGTACAGCACTGCCAGGTGCTTCACTGTATAAGCCAAGGAGGGGTGATCTGGAGCCAGTGCTCTCCTCCTGATGTCTAAAGCTTTTTCATATAGCTCCTCTGCCTTCTCGTAGTGCTTCTTCTCATTGTACAAGGCTGCCAGGTTGTTCAGGGACTGGGCACAGTCTGGGTGCTCGGGTCCCAGGACTCGCTCTCTCATTTCCAAGGAGCGCTTCAGGAAAAGCTCTGCTGTCCTACGGAACACGTTCGTTCAGCGGCCTGTTAAAACTGGTACTCTCTACAGGCTGAAGTGACTGAAACAACCAACTCTGGACAAACAGCACTTGGGACAAACTTAGCCTTGGAAACCGCACAGATACCGACACTGGGAATGGACCTTCCTTGGAGTAAGCCAATGCCAGCTCAGCAGTTCATTTACACAGCGAGGAACTGTAGATCCCAGCCCCAGCCCTGCCGTGCAGGTACTGGAAGGCTGGAGGTAGAGCCAGTTAATATATTCCTGTGCAGATCTGGTGCCCCCTGTAAAGGACTGAAGTGCCAGGCTAGCAGATTTCAGCCAACCTCAGGCTACCCCAACAGCTGCTCATTTCTTTAATTCAACCCATATCTTTGGTTACACAAGTGACCTTTCCTTAGTCAAAACATTCTACAGCCTTCTGGGAACTCCTCACAGCAGTCGTGTACCCCCAGGGATACAGCAGCAGTGGAATGTGAGGCTAAGGTTCCGAATGCACTACACATGTCCCAAGTAACTTTTATAAACATAAAACATGTTAGAGGGTTCAGCAGACTGTTCGTAACACACGGGGAGAGACTGGAACTGGTTTTAAATATGTCATGAGCTAGATTCTCATAGTAAAATGTGCCTAGGAGTGACAAAATAGAAAAAAAATCCTGTGTAATGCCACCATTTGAGCATTTCTCTAAGAAAAGGGTGTATTGCATCTCTCTAGAGCAGAGTATAACTATTCCATTACAGATCTGCAGCAGTTCCTCCATCACAAACAATGGGTGATCCCATACTGGCAGCACCCACTGTAGCTGGGTCGTTTGTCATCCCGACAGACACACAGAGCCCGTGTGACACTATTCCCAGGAGGTCAGCACTACAATGAGTATTTGATCACGTGCTGATATTTAATACTAGCTCTCAGTTCCGTGCCTCCATTTAGTGCTGTGAGAACGCACAGCGGATATGTCACAATTAACATAACTTACTCAAGGTTATTCTGCAGGTAATAGAGGACTCCAAGCTCATTGAGGGTTCGAGCGTTATCTGGTGTATCCTTGCCTAACGTCAGCTCCTCCAGCTGCAGGGCTCTCTGACGCAGGAGAGCGAAGCCACACTGCAGCAAAGCACAGGGTAACGTCAGCCAATTGCCATTGCTTTGAAAGCGTACAGCTGAAGACAGACAACCAGAAGACTCAGTTTGGTGCCAGAGTAGCACACCAGTCCTACCAAGGTTCTGTTTTCCAGCTATATGACACACAGGAATTCTACTTATTTACAGTCTAGCACTGGATTCCACCAAACGTGCTGCCAGGAAATTTCAGTTACTGTGCTGTCCTACAGCTCTCTTTTCCCTGAATCATACGTGCTGATTTACTTAAACTCCCCTGTTCAAATAACCAATTCAGATAATTCTTAGGTTTATAAGCTCAAAACTTAGAATCAGGTTAATCTCCTATCCTAAATGTTATATACAAATACATATAAAACATTACTCAAGGCTTCATATGGATCTTTGTAAAACAGGCTGCTAAAATAATGCAAAGTGAATTACAAGTTAGAATGGCAGGCATTGTCACACCCCTATTCTTCATCTCTGCAGCCTTAATAAAAATACTTTTGCAGCAGAACTCTTTACACAATTGGGCAAAATCTTCATAATCCAATTTAGTTTATATTTAAGCACTGTGGAAATAGCAACATTTCCATGTCTTTTCACTGCTTTCATTACAGCTACAAGTGGAGCTCTGGAGATACCAGCTGAACTCTTAGAGGTACTACATAACAGAGAAACCCATAGCTCAAAAATGACTCTGTAGTTGAAAAATACAGAAGGAAAAATAGGGGAAAACTCAGTATGGCACCTAATATCACTCCATCTAGGATTATTCATGGCAGTAAGCACTGTGTTCAATAGTAGTGGTAGGACAAATGCCTCAGTTGTTCTGGAGAACCCCTTTTTCCATTGCCATTTTGACAGCCAGTTGTGTCAGCAGCAGTTCTGCACCCCCAAAACCTATATATCAATTTTTTCCACCTCTCTCAGTTCCATACCAGTTATACTGATGGATGGTTACTAAAGCTGGTTGTGGGGCTACTTCACTGCCTCAGCCCTCTGTTATCAAAAGAATCTGAGCATCAGATTAGCAAAGCTGCAACATGTGCTGCATTTTTATTGGCTATCACACATTTCCTTACCAGACTGCCTTTCCTCCTTGCTGCTTTTTGGCGGATTTTGAAGGACTTTTTCCTCAGTTGCTCAGCTTGTTCATATCTGAAAACAGTTATTTACAGTGTTAGAAAGAATACCAAATGGAGCATCATTGGGTATTCTGGAATGCCTCCAAGTTACCTGAACATATAAATCTGAGAAGAATGTAAGAATCTTGAAGAAATGCACGTTTTGTCAAAGATAAGAATATCCAAAATGCTTAGACCAGACAATGCTGCTTCTTTATCTCTAACTTGTTAGAATATTTTTGGAAAACTAAGCACAGAAGTTGGCCCCTCTTGGGTGACCTCTTACAAGAATACAGAGGGGGTGCTCATGGCTGCATTGGATGTTAGGAAACTCTGAAAAAGAACTAAAGAAATATTCTGGCCTCAGGAAGAAAACCTTTGCTGTTATTTTTGTACCACTTCCACATGAAAGAAAACTGCCGGTGCAGTTAAGCTTACTTGTTCTGCTTTTGGTATAAGGTTGCAAGTGCATCCAGTTCACGGGCCACACGAGGATGTTCAGCTCCATAAGCATTTTCAGAGATTTCCAGTGCCTGTTTATACAGCTGTTCAGCATTCCCAAACTTCTTCCACTGGACATAAACTCCTGCCAGCTGGTGGAGGGACTGTGCCACTCTTGGGTGGTCTGGATCCAGCGCGGTCTCTCGAATCTCCAGGGATCGCTGCAGAGGAGCTACAGCCTGTAACAAACGAAGCTCCCAGTATGAGGGCAGCAGGCAGCATCCCGTAAGCCAAGATAATTTAACAATGGCAACAGAAAGCACAGGCTGAGCTCCGCTTCATTTGCCTCCTTGCTGTTACAACAATCTCTAAATGTACTTACCTGACTGAGAAGACCTAGGTCCTTAAGAAACCGTCCCAGGGTCTCATAAAGATCAGCCAGGCAGATCATACTTTCCTCTCCCTCACAGCTTTTTTCATATTCTTTCAGAGAGTCAAAATATTCAGCTGCCATAGAGCTCTTATCTTTCCCAACCAGCTGCCAGTAACTCAGCAATTCTGCAAAATGTCCCCTGTTTTAACAAGGAAATAAGAAGCTCATCTTATCTCTGATACCCCTCTTTGTTGGACTGATGCTAGCTTGGAAGAAAAGAGCCACATGCATGAATTTTGTCTGTATGCTACAGTGTCTACAGAGACAATCCATGGAGACTCATGCTGTTCAACAGCAGCATTTATCCCTTCACCAATCCCCAAGTGCAACGGAATGATTTACATGACAACAGCATTTAGCATTTCACCCCCTACTACTATTTAAGTTCCTTTAATCTACATCTGTCATTTTCTGATTTATACTGACAAAAAATTCCTTTGAAACGTTTACAAACATCAAAGCAGTGGCCACCTCTGTACCTTTTGTAAAGGTTTTGGGATACAAAGAGATTCAAAAGACATTTGTGTAGCTTTTGCTTATCACCCTGCTGTTGGAAGAGCCAGGGAAGTTCATCTGCGCTTCTCCAAGTCACTCGGTCCCGACTATTGGAAGAAAAGCAAATCAAAATTAAAACTCCGAGAGGCCCAACAGAGCTTGTCAACTTTCACATGATTAATTTTATTACATGCCCACACCCCTTCACAGTCCTCAGCCTTTTCAAAGATTAAAAAACAACTTATCCATAATAAACTGCTAAACTGACAGCTAGGGCTTTGCAGTTATTTTGCCCTAATAATTTATTAAACTGAGTCAAAGAAGCTATATGAAGAAAAAAAAAAATCTACGAGGCATAAAGCCTGCAATTTAGCACATCTTGAGGAATTCTGACTTACCTTAGCTGCATGGTGAAATAATCCACTAGTTTTTGTCTATAGGCAGAAATAACATTTTCACCTTCTTCCATAAACTCCAGTCTCACCATCTCCCAAGCCTGAAAGATGGTACAATTGAGAGAAAGAGAATGCATTTAATTTGTTTCTCAAGTGCTGATGATACACAGGGCGCTATGCAAAATTTCTCTGCACATGTTTAGAATTAAACAATTCACCTGGAGGTGCTGGAACTTGAGCAAACCACAGCCGTATGTCAGCAAGCACATTTTGTGCAGGCTGTGGATGAGGGAGGCTAACACTGCAGAAGACAGTTCAGGATAAAGTTCCAGCAGCTCTGACTCGCTCACGCCATTGTGGCTAACGCCGATGACACACAGTATCTACGTAAAGCAGAGAAATTGTTTTACACAGTTGCAATATTTGCTGCTGAGCTTAGTTACACTGAAATTCTGCCCCCCCTCCCCAAACATACCGTGTCTCATTGCCTATAACTATATACAACAAGGTTAAAAAAACCCAAACAAATCTGCCTGCACAAGCCCTTCCCCTCTTCTGTCCTCAATGAACAGTCCTCAGTGCTAATGGGTTAATATTCTAATAGATAAAGCACCAAGTGGGATGCTCTGGGACAAACAACTGGCTCTTTAGACTTCCCTCTAAAACACTGGGGAAAAATAACTCCATTATCACCAGGAACTTCCATCTAAGTACAATATGCTGACAGTCTTATGCTGCCAGAACTGAAGAACTTCAAGCAATTATTATGATGTACTAATAAAAAGTATGTTCCACAAAACAGGGAAATTCTGCAAAGTCAGGAAGAGGAACTGGAAATCCAGTAAGTGATGCCCTGTATTCCTAAGATACTGTGTTTTGATTACATTTACTGTGTTCAGTGTAGCTAATCATTGGGTCAGGGTAGCAATCATCAAAGAAGTGCTAATTCTATGTCACACCGTTGTGGAAAATTCTGGTTTGTTTTTTGAGACAATGACTTAGTTGAAATTTAACACAAAGCAGACATGTTTTATGGTTATGCAATAGATATAATTAGGTAACAAAACTGTCCCTTCTCTACTAATAATACAGTAATCTCAGAACCATACTGAAACAATATAAATTTATATTTCTTTCTAACACAATAAAAATACGTTGTAGGGAAGAATATATATTACCTGTAGAAATCATGATGCATTCTCTGCTTACCTCTCTCAAAAGACCTTTCTCTTTATCACTCTGCAATGATTCTTGAATTGACCTTAAAACCAGCCTGTACAGTGACACTGTGTCTTGACATTGAAAACACTCTTGAAGGGTTTCATCAATGTTTCCTGTATTTCCAACACTGCACAGAGGGGCAAAAAGCACATGGTTTAGTGTACCAGATTTGGCTGAATAAGGTGAGTTGGAACTACTGAAGAACTCTATCTCAAAAGTGCTCTGAATTCCTACTGGGTTTAAGAGGTGCACAGCACCTGGTGAGATTAAACACAGAAGAGGTGAATTCCTGATGCCACCTTCTGTCATATTGTCTTGAGTTTTCTTAATAACTGCAACATTTTTATTTAAATAAAAGAATGTTGCAGTGTTCTTTCCTCCAGCAGGAGTATAGAATTAGAACATCAGGTTGGACAAAGATAAAACCACATGCTGCTGTTTCATTTAATGTACTTCCAGATCATGTTTTCAGGAGCAATTAAGCATTCTAGGACATAAAACAGAAATAAAGAATAATGATCATTTAATCTGGGTGACTGATTTTCAATCAGTGTATCATCTTCTGGGAGCCTCTAAACTAAAAAAGCATCTTTCTCAACAAGATGAAGTCCAGGTTAATAATAAGCCAATGCACTTGCTAAGTATTCTCTTGCACAAGAGGGAACATTAATTTTCTCCACAGAAGGAATTACAGGGCAAAGCACCGTATGCAGGATGTTAAACTACACACTTGTTGAACTTCCTTTTAGCCTTAAAAGTCTATGAGGCAAACTATCTAGTACATCAGTATACTCAACAGACCAGAGTTAAACTGTTTAACAGAACAGTACCAACATTCTCCAAATACCTTTAAAGAGCATTGAAGGAACTGACATACGCAGAAAGCAGAACAGGAAAATAAAATGAGAAGAGCTGAAAAAAGACAGGTAGAACTATATGGATTCCCTTAGTATCAAAACAGCCATTGTATGCTCTCTGATTTTCCTTCCTATTGCATTCACAGGCACTGAAGGGGGAAAACTTTGTATAATGCTCCCCTGGTTTTCCTTAACAAGATTCACTGTATGTTAAATGAATGTATTTCAAAATGCTGACAAACCTACCCAGTCATAGAATCACAGAATGGTAGAGGTTGGAAGGCACCTCTGGAGATCATTGAGTTCAACCTCCCTGCCAGAGCAGGATCAGCTAGGGCAGGACACAGAGGAACCAGTCCGGGCAGGGCTTGAAAGTCTCAAGTGAAGGAGACTCTACAACCTCTCTGAGCAGCCTGTCCCAGGGCTCTGTCACCCTCACAGGAAAGAGGTTTTAACTCATGTTGAGGTGGAAATTCCTGTGTTTCACCTTGCTACCATTACCTCTTGTGCTATCACAGGGCACCACTGAAAAGAGACTGGCCCCTTCTACTTGACACCCCCTCTTTAGGTATTTGTAAACATTAATAAGATCTCCTCTCAGTCTTCTCCAGACTATACAGCTCCAGGGCTCTCAGCCCTTCCTCATAAGATAGATGTTCCAGCCCCTTAATCATTCTTGTAGCCTCCATTGGACTCTCTCTAGTATTTCCCCATCCCTCTTGACCTGGGGAGAGACCACAATTGGACACAATACTCCAAATGTGGTCTCACTAGGACAGAGTAGAGGGGGAGAAGAAACTCCCTGGACCTCTTGGTCACACTCTTCTTTATGCGCCCCAGGATACGATTGGCCTTCTTGGCTGCAAGGGCACACTGCTGTCCCATGGATAACTTATTGTCCAGTGGCACTTCAAGATCGTTCTCCACAGAGCTGCTTTCCAACAGGTCTACCCCTAACCTGTACCAGTACATGGTGTTGTTCCTCCCCAAGTGTATGACTCTGCACTTATCCTTGTTGAACTTCATTAGGTTTGCCTTTGCCCAGCTCTCCAGTCTGTCCAGATCTCCATGAATGACAGCACAGCCTTCTGGTGTATCAGCCACTCAAGAGTCTTATAATCTAGTGATGAATGTAGTAACCTCAAGATCATCTCAACTTACCGCGCAACGGTTTTGCCCAGGAGAGTGACATACAAAGCATTACAAGCTGTGGCGGATCGACAGTGTCTCTCAAGCTTCTTCTCCTGCAACATTTTAAACAAAATCTGTGAGCCAAGACAAAATGAACCATACCAATAAAATGTTCACTGTTTGACAAGAAAACAAACTTTCTAGATATGCTTCTCACTGTAACATCTGGAGACTATGATGTGAGAACAAGTGCACAAAATACTGCAGTTTTTCTAGCTGTAGGAGCAGACAAGTGGCAGTTTCCTTTTGAGTTTAAGATGAAGAGTCAGGATCTAGCCATTACATCTCTCAAGACAAGGACTACCTTACACACTTGGCCTCCAAGGCAAGGAGGTAAAATACTCTTTCTGCACTCTGCCAGTGATTGTTACAGAATTATGCAATACTAAACCTTCCATTATTCTAAAAGACCACACTTATAGCAGTTAAGTGCTACTGCACTGGTTTTGTGTTAATAATTTCTGCTGTTCCATCTGTGTTCCAGTGCTATGAGCCATGGGGTAAATAAACTGTATGCTATCTCAAGCAGCAGTATTTAGTTAGCTAAATATAATACTTTCCTTTGGCAGCTCTAGGCTTCTTTCATCTTGACATGTTTTCATTAGAATTTATACTGGAGAAAGGTACTTCAGAAGAACTGCAACAGACATACCTGCTCTTTAGTCAATTTAATGTTTGCAGAGCTACATTCTGCACTAATGAGAGATTTGACATCTTTGGAATTCAGCGGATCAAGATGAAGAGTAGGCCACAACCTTTGGTAAGAGAGAACAAAGTCATACTTAGACCTTATTAAAGAGCACAGGGAAAAGAAAAAAAAAAAAGATATCAAGGTCCCAGGGCTTTTTAAAGATTTATATCAAAGCAGTAATTGAAGCTATTCCCTGCTATGAGGAAATTCTAGTCATCCACTTTTAGCCTCAGCCTGGATCCACATCATGGTATTGTGGTTCTTGATGTGCATCTGACTGCATTTAATACCCTCTTTCCTACAGTCACGTGGATCGATCCATTCCAGCGAAACAACCACTGGGTTTCCCAACAGCTAAAGCCTGTCCTCACTGCAGTTACAACAGAGAAGCTTTCACTGTCCTCAACGGTGGCAAAACCTTACCCTGTGACAGGTCTTGAAAAATCTGGCTCTTTGCTCTTCAACGAGTAACTGTAATTAAAAGCAGCACCTCTAAGGCAGACTACTCTGAAACCCCTCAGGAACACAGCATACCTCCAAGCCTGCGGACACGTTTCCACATTCACCGATACGATCACTCTCACGTTCACTGGCAGGGGATCAATCAGCCACTTCATCTGCTTCTCAGCTTGCTTAAAAACAGATTTTGGTTACTTAATACAAACGTTGTTCAGAACAATGCCAGAAGTTGATACATTTCATTAACTGCACAGCTCAGTGAAAGAAGTCTTAAATTCTCCAGTGTCCTTAAAAATTGTTCATGATCTGGTTCTGGGCACAGTACTAAATGATCCACTGCTATGTATCAGCACGACTGTGCACTGAATGAAGCAGATAGAATAGTATTGCTGAAATGTTTGCCACATAAAGACTAGGCTATTCCTAGTAAGTCAGCTCACAGCCTTCAATCTCTGGATAAATAATGGAAATGGACTGCTGAAAAATTAAGATCAATTTAGAAGGAAAAAAAACCAAAACAACTCAACACAAAATTTATCTATAGAAACTGAAAGACTATTTTAACTCATCTGCATTTTTGCAAAACTATTTTCAATATATGCTCTTTAGAGCAAAAGCAAACATTTGTTTTTCTGTTACATAGATACAGCTGAACCTATTACAATAGTCAAGGTTTCCTTTAGACTGACAAATAGCACACGTTTTGAAAACATACCTGTATTTGGTCAATAGAATCAATAATTATAATAATGCTGCCTTGATGACGTGCAGAAAGTTTTTCCAGCCAGCGAGGAAACTCTTCCAGAAGTTTAGCTGGATCCAAAGTCAGAGGTGACACTAACCAAGAGTGTTGCATAAGCTGCAGATTTATGAACATATATAGTAATTCTACCTTAAAAAATCAACTAGGACAGTTGAAAGAAGTCCTATAAACACAAAAGGAAAAAAAAACCAAAAGAACCTAAAACCAACACATGACTCTGAGGCAATTTTTCTAGTCAAGTTCACACAGATTGTTTTCTAGCATAAGCAGAAAGCTGGCATATTCAGAACAAAACATATTTATCAAACTCGTGTTCAGCATGTTTACACAATGGACAAGGAATCTGGAAACTTAAAGGGCTTAAAAGTTGCACAGGTTAAATAGGAAGACTTCTAAAATACAAGAGAAAATTGCAAGGGGAGCACAACTGAGTTCACTTTTCTAAAGGCTTTAGTCCTGCAAAGTCCTCGGTACCACCCTGTGAAGGGAAAAGCAAGCTCAGACCCTGGCACAAAAATACTCTTCACTTAATCCTCACATACCTAACACGCAATTAAAAAAAATAAATTCACACAGGAGAGAGACTAGTCGAGGAACAATACGGTGCCAACTGGTGAATACAGCATTGGCTTTCTAAACACATGGACAGAAGAGGTACCACCTGCCTCTCCCACTGGCCACATGGCAGGAAATTCTGTAAGAAGCTCATATGGTTTTATAAGCCATCAATATAGGTCACTGGAAGTGTAACTGCTAATGCAAATCTATCAGGAATATCCCAGAGATACCATTTAATTGATCCACATTCAATGTATAGGCTCAGATTCCCCCCATTCTATAATGCCTCACATTTGTATTACTCTTAACTGATGTAAAAAAAACTTGCAGAAAACGTTATCTTTTCACACACACACACACACACACACACACACACACAGACTGGCACTCCCAAAGAATCATGCCATGCAGGGCGTGTAATTATCCAACGTACCTTTAAAGTGAGGCGCTTAATTATCAGCGCAGATTCTGAACTCGTAGACATGGGCCTCCCAACAAAGTGGTACAGAATTAGAGTGTTTGGGGAATGCTTTTGTTGCAATTGAATCCTAGTGAGAGAAGTGGAAAGAAAAAATAAAATAAAAGCACCACTTAACAAACTAAAATTTTGCAAATACATCTCCAAAACACCACTGTTGATTTTGCCAGAGGAGACAGAGGGTCTGAGCTAGAGGTGTCCCCTGGGTATCTTACAGAACAGGGCAGACAGGTCCTGAGCTGTAACTGAGCTTTTTATTTCAGACTTGCTGGGTTAAAAACTGGCTGGCTGACCAGGCCCAGAGAGCTGCAGGAAACAGAGTGTGTAGGGGTTAGAGAAATGCTAGGATAAAGGTTGGACTTGATGACCCTGGAGGTCCCTTCCAACCACAACGATTCTGTGTGATTCTGTGTGAAATCCAGTTGGTGGCTGGTCACCAGGGGTGTCCCCAGGGCTCAGTTTTGGGGATGGTCTTGTTCAATATCTATCAATGATCTAGATGAGGGGATTGAGTGCTTCCTCAGCAGAGGTGGGTGCAGCCTCTTCTCTCAAGTAAATAATGACAGGAGTAGAGGAAATGGTCTGACGTTGCATCAGGGGAGGTTCTGATTAGATATTAGGAAAAATTTCTTTACTGAAAGACTAGTCAAGTGCTGGAACAGGCTGCCCAGGGAGGTGGTGGAGTCACCAGCCCTGGAGGCGTTAAAAAACCATGGAGATGAGGCACTTCAGAACATGCTCGAGTGGGATGGTGACGTGGGGATTTTGGGGTTTTTGGTTTGTTGTGGGTTTTGTTTGTTTTTTACATGTTTGGTTTAGTTTGGGGGGGGATTTTTGTTGGGTTTTTTGTTTGTTTTGCTGACAGTTGGACACGGTGATCTTAGAGGTCTTTTCCAACCGTGTCAATTCTGTGATTCTGCTTTTTGCTCTCCCCAGTACTGACAGCCACTGAGGAGTGCCCTTCCTGGCACTGGACACTCACATGTCACTGAGCTGTTAAGCATTAATGACACTACCTATTTATTTTTGTGTCAGCAAATTTTGTCATAGCCTAAAAGTGACCTTAAAATGCATTTCTATAATAAATTATTAGAGCTTATCTTTCCTTTATTTCAGTTAAAAAGAATCCAAATGACTCCGTCTGTGTATCAGAGAAGGGCAACACTACTGAGCTACTGAAACCACTTATTAATGAGCACTGTGCAGAGACAGATCTGTGGGGTGTTGCAGCTGGAGTCAGGCAGATGCTAAAGGCAGTCCAGATGGAATTAGCTACTTAATTAGGAAAAATCCTTCCAGGATGCTTCAATAATGTAAGTGGTTTGTAAATGCTCCCATTTCACCTCCACGTACATTGATACCATGTTTGAAATTTAAGGGAAATTTTTTTCTTAAATTTAATTTATACAACAACAACAAAACCAAAAAAACCCACCCCAAACCAAAACAAAAAAGTTTACCATTTTGACAGAAGGAGAGATTTCCCAGATCCTGGTCCTCCTGATACAAGCAGAGGTGGAATTGGTGCTGGTGCTGCTACTAGATCATTCAGACGTTCAAAATACTATAAAAAAAGAAACAACAGAGGTGTCAAGACAGAGCTCAAAAAAAAAATAATAAAAAATACCTTTTCCATTGACGATCAAAATCTAGAAGGACACCCTACTTTTGGCACACTTTTTTCCAGTGCAGGATCAACAACTGCTGCTTCATCAGTGTCATTCAACAACACAGACACTGGCATATCTCCCAGAAAATAAATGTGCCATCTATATAAGACATATGGCTTCTTATAGCCTAAGGAGAAACAGCCTCAAGGATGCTCTCTGACACAGCTGCTTCTGTAGAAGCACATCTTGCCTAACAGGAGATGGAAATGAGAGATGACTTTCTTTCTATCCATACACATTTCCCATGTACTTACTTTCTCAAATCCCAGCTCACATGTTGAATTAGAGGCCTGCTGAAAAGCTTCCATCTGTTCTTGTTCATCGTGTGCATCCCACAACACGTCACCAAAAACTTCTTCTTCAGGAGCAGTGGACTCTTCCTTATTACCCAAATCCTTGCCTTCTAGTTCTGTCATTTCACACCCCAATATATCCTAAGTAAAAAGAAAATTACGTGGAGAAAACTGCAACTATATTCTTAACAGTTCAAGCACATTTGGTGTTTGTCTCAGTTCCACTGTATGTGAGTGCAGCTCTACTAACATCAGTATGTTCTCTTCTTTTCAGGCTAGTAGAGAACATAAATAATTGAGAAATTACAGGAAACCAAGTTAACTCTGAATGCACAGGTCTCAAGACATTGGTTTTAGTCTTCTCATAGTGGAAGCAACTCACCACAAAGAAGGATAAGGAGAGAAAGGACTATGAAATATTTTTCCTTAGGCTAGGAAATGGAAAAATAGAAATTAAAAAAAAAAGAAAAGGCCACGAATATTTCCCTTTCCCCTGTTATTTCTGCTTCTGTCCATAAAAGCACTGCTCAGTTTTGGTTTTATTTTCCACTTGCAGATTTCTTTGCTTGCCAGATATTAATGATAAAACACAAACAGATTTGTGTTCGAACTACATCTAAGTAGCATATAGTAATTACAATGAAGTCATTTAAGATCATAAAGGACAGTAGGAACAGAAAGAGCTGAACTGCATCATGTACTCTACCTGTTTAATTATTTTCTCCACACAATTATAGATTTCATATGCTCCTTCCCCCACACCTCCAATATGATCAATCACCTGAAAAAGGAAATGGCAAAGCATGATGCAATTCTGAACCCAACTGGGAACAGTATTCAGGGCTTCCAACAAAAACATCCTGGAACACATTTAAATTCCATTCTGTTGCATTCCTTAGGTACGATTCACTTTTCCTAAGCTTTTAAAAGTTGGGCATCTAGTTTCAGCTGTTCTCAACAGTTCTCTCTGCAGAGGGAAATAAATGGCAACTGATCTATTTTCAGATGGGAGGAATCTTTCTGGAGGTTACGCTCCTTTCACTTAGGGGGCTACAGAGGGACCAGGGATAAATAACTTTGCCATTTAAATGGCTAAACAGAGGTGAGAAATTCTATACTTATAGCATAGGGATTTTTCTTCAGTGAAAATTAAGTGGCTTTTTTTCTCCCCTGCTAATGAAAATTTCATAACATTCATAAATTTCAGCTTCATCAATCTGCTCATATAATGAGCATTCAGAGCAATGAGTGTAATGTAATTTTTCCTCAAATCTGGGACTATTAGCACTCAATGGTGTTTACAGCAGGAAAGTAAGCCTTTTAAAACTTGTCAGTCTTTAAAATTCCATACCTTTGCTTTGTTCACGTGAGAAATTTGCTCAATTAACTGTTGTACTGAGACTGAGCTGACTCTGCCATCCTCCTTTCTGTGGTAAATTAACCGGGGTTTTTCTTCTGGGTTTCTCAAGAAGGCTTCTTCACAGTCCTCCAACAAACAACTAGATTGGAAATCAGCATTCTCGTGCTATATTACACTGCTGTAGTAAACAGTTCAATCAACAAAAGCTCTGAAGATGGGTTTCACTGCAATATCTAATTCAAAAGTCATATCTATTTACAACTGGCAAGCAAATATGTCAGCAGAGAAATTAAGATAAACTCTGAAGCAAGGCAAAGCTAAGAGAGAAATTTATGCTACTTGTGCCAAAAATATTAAAATCATATTAATGTTTATTATTTTATAAATTAAAAGTTGATCCTCCTGTCACACCATTTTTCATGCTGTATTTTAAGAGAGAATCTGTGGCTACAAGAAAAAGGAAATGATACAAAAGCCAATACATTCTTTTATCTGTCTGCATTATCAAACCTAAAGTTTGATGGAGTATCACATAGAAGACAGCAGCTTGGGAAATGTACTGACCAAGGCAGCACATACGTTTTAATAAGCTATGCACTCTGCATAAATGAACAGTTTCCATTTGCTTTACCAGTCTGGAAAATACTTACCTTGGCAAAGTTAAATGCAGGAGCAAAATGACTAATGAACTTTTTTCAATTTCCCATTTCCTTACATCCTTAAGAGGCCTTTCACTTTCTGCTGGAAAATGAACAACTTGAAAGAAGTACCCCATTGTTTCACAGACTCTTTGAAGTTTTGGAGAGTAGTTCTGAAAGCAGATTTGAATAACGGTGCTTTATTACTAAATCTGCACAGCACTAAGGACCTACTGGATAAATCTGTTTCTTTTCTCTAGACAGTTTCTTGCCCTGAAGTCCTTGACAATACTTTCACTGAATTCACTCAAATCAGGCTACACTTCCAAGTTTTCAAGAAGTATTAGACAAATTTCTGAGTAAGTATCACAGCAGAAACAAACCAGCATGCAAGTCTGTGAGGTACTCACTCTAATGAAGATGTCCACTTCTGCTTGAGTCTCATCAGTACTAATAATAAAACATCTTACTGTGTTACTCCACAGAGAGTGGGAAAACAAAGGAGTAACCTGTAATAAGCTGGCAACAGCAGCATCCCAGTCATCTGCCAATGACAAAAAAACCCAAATGAAGTCTAGAGATCTTCACATCCAATTACACTTCATAACTGGAAAGTCATCATCTCTTACCATTATGAATACTACATGCTATTTAAAATAGCAGTAACATTTTTACTGGACTATTTTAATTTTATAAATCTGAGTTTAGAGAAAGCAATGAAATGGTATTTGGTTTACTAACAAAGAAGCACCATTGGCTGCTGTTTGCTAAGATCACCACTGCACATACCACAGTCACCAAGTATATCAGACATAACTCAGCATATACAGCTAGCTACAGTTCCTTTTACTTTTACAAAGAATTCCAGATAACTCTTTAATCAAATTACCCAAGAATGGACAGAAAAGAAGCTAAGAAAGAACAGACTTACTGAAGAGTGGGCAGAAAAATGACACAGACATCTATAATCCCAGCAAAGCAAACCACCATTACTTACCCCTGTTTATATTTGCAAATGGTCCCTCAACGTCTATGGAGCTATGTGCAAATTCAGGCCCTCTGAAAGATTGCTGAAGCTGCATCATACTGCCCATGGATGGCTCACTTCCCAAAGCTCCTCCATTCCAATATTCAGACTGTGCCCCGGTAGCTAAGAATTGGAAAACAGAAAACCTCTTTGTTACTGATGAACAAGTTAAATTACCAGTCTTAAATACTCCAGCTGAAACCTACTGCCATGTGCCACTGATGGTAATTTCTCCTCCTTTAGCAGAACAGAATCTCTGAGATCTAGAATCAGAAAACTCAGAAAATACTAAAAAAACCTCAGAATTGTTCATGGAACAATTTAAAAAAAACAACATTCAAGTCACTGTACCTAGACAGTGCTCTATTTTCTTCATCTACTTATTCCTAAGACCAGAAACATGGGGCTCCCACAATATAAACAAAGCTTATAAAGTCAGCTGCTTTTGCCCTTTACCTTAATGTTGCTTTTCTTTTTTTTTTCTGCAAGAACATAAATATTTGTCTTGTGCTTTACTCTTCAGAGACTTCAGTCATGCTCCAACATAAAACGCTGGGGATGAAATTCTTACCCGTAACATCTGTACAATTGTCATCAGAATCAGACTCTTCAGGATCAAACACTTGGATTCCTTGGGCCTGGAGTCTCTGAAGTTTTGCTTCTAGCTCTCTTTTGGCCCTCAGTAAGTCCTGAATCTCATTTTCTTTGGTTTCTCTAAAAATCTATGAGCAGGGAAGAGAAAAAAAAAAAGAAGAAATACAAGCCATAAGTCTTTCAAAACTCAGTGCCAATTCCTGAATTCATGTTATCTGCTTTCAACTGGAAAAATAAGTTTCTAGCTTTCATGCCTTTGCTGCTAAATGTATATGTGAACAAGAAGCCATCAGGAGCCTATAAATGAGAAAGACAACAGTGTTAAATGATTACCAGTTTAAACCTTAGCATAAACCTTCTGAAAGGTAGAAGTCTGCATTAGTATGGGAAGTCCATTAAAATGGCAAGTAATTTTCTTCAGCTTTCAAAGTTCATGGTTTTTTAGATTTACATATAATCTTGTATTTACTTTTTTACTGTTGGAGAAATTTAAATTTCCTGAGATATAAAATGATCAAGCGTCTCCAGCTGTCCTGCTTATAAAATATCACCATCACGTGGGAAAAAAACAAAATCTAGATTTAAATTCAAAGAGATGAAATCTTTTTCAAGTCCCATTTTCTTAAATAAGAAAAAAGCCCAATCCTCTTTTTATCTCTCTGCCAAACATTAACACCTGCTACTATTCAAAGATATCAAGAATGTTGAATATGGTGCAAAACCAGAAACTACTGCCCCGGTTTGGATGGTGAAAGTATCACTGTCTGCAGCAAGGGAAAAGCAGAAGAAACCATACCTTGAATTGCCTTTTGACCTTGTCTCGATCATGTTCAAAAGTAGCAGCTCTCTCCATGGCTTGATATTTAGCTTCTAATGCACTTTCTTTCTCTCTAAGTATTTTCTGGTAAGTTTTCTGAAGTGCCTGAAAACATGTAAGATACCATTTTTCTAAGTGAAAGCAATTGCTGATAAAAGGTTTTAGATGACTTTTCAGGACTGACTACAACAATGTTATCCCAGCATCCTACATTCTGAGTCTGGCACACCTTGACTGCACCCCAACAGCACAAAAGGATGGCACTGGGGCACTCACCATTTCACAGAACCATAGACTGGCTTAGAGGTCACCTTTCAAGCTCATCTAGCCCACCACCCCTGCAGTGAGCAGGGACATCTGCCACTAGAGCAGGTTGCTCAGAGCCCCATTCAACCTCACCCGGAATGGTTCCAGGGATGGGCCTTCTACCACCTCTCTGGCCAACCTGGGCCAGGGTCTCACCGTATTCAGTGTCAAAATTTTTTTCCCTCTCTCCAGTCTAAATCTTCCTCTTTTAATTTGAAACCATCAGCCCTCATCCTGTCACAACAGGCCCTGATAAAACGTCTGTCCCCACCTTTCCGAGAGGCCCCTTGAAGTACTGTCAGGCCACAAGGAGGTCTCCCCGGAGCCTTCGCTTCTCCAGCTGAACAACCCCAGCCCTCAGCTTGTCCCCAGAGCAGAGGTCTCCTCCCGGCCCCTCGCCTGCCCGGGCGGACGCACCCATCGCACCGTCCCCACCCCCCACCCCCCAGCCACAGCTCTCCCGGGGAGCAGAACGAGTCCTCCGCAGGCTCAGGCGGCAGCCCCCGGTCCGGGCGGGCGGTACCTGCAGCTCGGCGCGCAGCCGCTTGTTCTCCCGGTCCAGCTTGGCCTCCTTCTTCACCATGGAGGCCACCTCGTTGTTCTTGCTGACGCGGAAGATCTCGTACTCCTTCTTCAGGCGCTCGTACTCGGCCACGCACTCCAGCTCCTGCACCGAGGCCGTCGACTTGAAGCTGGCCCCGATGAGGCCGCCGGGCCGCGACGCTCCAACGCGCCGCAGGGACCCGCGCAGCAGCCGCGCCTTGGGCTTCACCTCCACCGGGATCTCGCAGGCCTCGCCGCCGCCGTACGTGTCCTCGATCACCTCCCCGACCCCACCCGCCGGGCTCACCAGGGACGACGCCGTCCCCATGGCCCGCAGCCGGGTGAGGCTCTAACACCGAGCGATGGAGCCGGGGCCTCCTGCGGGCCCTGGCGGCGGGAACATGCCCGAGACGGAGCGTTCCGAGAGGACGGCTGCTCCCCAACTTAGCCCCAGCCAGCGCCCCTCACCGCGCCCCCGGCCCGGCCGAGACGCAGGGCCCTGCGACCCCGCGGGCCACGGTCGGTCCCCTCCCAGCGGCGGCAGAAGGAGGAAGGGAGGACGGGAAGAAGCCTCTTCCCTCCCTCCTCCCGCCCCGCCCCATCCCGCCCCGTCCCACGGCGGCTCCCCGCGGGGAGCGCGGCTGGAGCACCCCGGGAGGAGCAGCGGGACCCGGCCTGAGGACCGGGGAAAGGCGGAGTCGCTGCTGTAGGCGGGAGAGGTTGGCGGCGGCCGCCGTAGGGCGGGAATCCGCTCCTCTGAGGAAAAGTGAGGGGAGTTGTAGGTATTTCCTTTCCAAAAGCAACACGAGGGCACGGCAAACCCGACCCTTCCCACTGGCACCATCGCAGCGTCCGCCGGGGAAGCCTCAGCCCCCCCGGGCCCTGCGCCTGGCTGGGCAGACTCAACAAAAAAGTGCCGATTTTCTCCTGGGAGAGGAAGGTCCGACACCCGCCCCGAAGCCCCGCAGGCTGCTCGACACCCGTGTAGCGGCCGGTCCGCCTCACCCAGGCAGGGACACACAGGTTGTGCCCCGAGCTTTTGTGTGGTAGAGACCTTGTGGCGGCGATTACCTCACGCCACCCTAAAACCTGACCTTCGAGACCAGCTGGCACTGTCAGAACAACTGAGAGGTGATGGTGGTGGGTGCACCAAGCGCCGGGTAACAGCGACATCTCCCGCCCGGTTTCGGCATTTGCACCTTCTGCTGTCTGGGCCTTGCCTGAAACTCGTGGATTCTCTGTTCGAAGACCTTACCTTTCAGGAATAAGGCAGTCGTGGAGGATATGCCCCTTAAATTATTCCACTGCCATTTCCTTCTCTGCCTGGTCAGAAAAACCCCATCTGATTCCTTAACCCGTGCAGGAATTTTCAAACAAGCAGATCCCCAAGGCGAAGGAGAACATCCATCTTTGTTCCCAGATCTCAGGACCTGCCCTGCCATTGACAGGAGTAACCAAAATGTCACTACTTTAAAGCAGATTTTGCCTCACGTATATGCCAGGTTTGTTAGCCGTGACCGGGTGAGCCATTTCCTCTTCACGGGAGGAAAAAAAACAAACTTAGAAATGACTTCTCAAATATGATCCCTGAATTTCAAAATCTCTTGGAGAGGGAAATTGCTTCTGTGTACAACAGACAAAAGGTGGTGTTTTATTTCCTCGACTAAAAACTCTGGATTTGGGGAATATGTGCTTCTTGCTCTAACTTTACCCCTTTGTTTTCATGAGGAAAAAATAATTTTGTGTCTGAATGTTGTTTATCGTTATGTTGGTGATCAATTCCAGTTAAAACCCATCTCAGTGGAAAAGTCACATACAGAACATGTGAGGTTTGTGGGTGCTACTATGTTTTCTGTATTATTAGCAGTAACAGCCTGCACAGTGTTAGTGATTCAGCGAATGGCCCTGTAATTCTGTAACAAAGCAAGGCTCTTAGCTTGTTCATTTGCATGTTGGTATCAGGCTGTTTCTCCACTCCACTGCTGTTTGAGCTGTGAGAATAATTAACAATAGGTTCATGCTGGTGCTTGAGCTGAATTGTTCTCATATTCTGAGTTTGTGGAAGTCAAAATCTCCAAGCTTTAAGCCTAGAATAAAACCTGTAGTATTGTTAGAGGTCCTGGATTCCTTCTAATAATCCACTTGACATTAACAAATAAATTGGAAGAACTGTAAGTGCTGTTTCTCTAATGCTGCCTCTGGGTGCAGTACAGAATTTTTATGGATAGTAGGGACCATATAAACACAAGATTTTCTAAACAGAAACATTTTACTACGTCCCTGTTGCCTAATGGGTTGGTTTTCCTAATGTTTAGAGGTTAGAATACCTTGCTTCAACATCTAATTGGTAAACAAAGATTGCTTTAAATCACCAATCTGTAGAGGTGTTGCTTTTGTCTTTGATATATCCACCGTATACATGATTTATTGTTGAAGTTTCTTACTCTTGACTTTGTTTCATTTTAGGAATTACTTGTGACTGCCAAGAAAAAAATCTGTGGATCTAAGGATCTGTCCCATAAAGTACAGCTGCAGGAACTCGCCCTCTGAAAGCAGGTTGTTTTTTTCCATGCATTATTAGGTTCAGCTCCAAGCTAGCAGATGTTCGTTTTATAAAGTAATGTATCTCTTATTACCTATGTATTCCTGCAAAATCTAGTGTACAAGGTCAGCGTACAGCAAGGTAAGTGGAAGCTGAGTAAGATTTGAAGATGATAGGTTGCCACACATTGACTACCTATTAAAAATAAAAGTTGCTACAATTAGATGGAATGTTGATAATGACCTGAAAGCAGAAGATGCTTTAAATGAAAGGCAGCTGACCCAGCTTCTACACAATATCCTTTTTTTCAGAGTGATTTTTAAGGCTATATACCACAGGCATAAGCAAAGTGTCTTAGAAGCCCGTCATAAATTACTAATATACTTCTTTTCAAGCTAAAAGTAATAGAACATACAGATGGCTAATTTTAATCTGCCAAACAAGTTCCGCCTTGGGACACAGTCCTAAGATCATAGATCATAGAATCATAAGCTTAGGCCGGAAGGGACCTTAGAGATCATCTAATCCAACCTCCCCGCCATGGGCAGGGACACCTCTCAACTAGACTAGGTTGCTCAAGGCCTCATCCAACCTGGCCTTGAACACCTCCAGGGAGAGGCATCCACAGCCTCTATGGGCATTCTATTCCAGAGTTTCACCACCCTCATACTGAAGAGCTTTCTCCTAAGATCCAACCTAAACCTATTTTCTCTCAGTTTAAAACCATTTCCCCTTGTCCTATTGCTGGACACTCTTGTGAAGAGTTCCTCTTTAGTCTTTCTGTGGGATACCTTCAGGTATTGGAAGGGATCATATAGCTACTGAACTTAACTGTGCTTCAGTCAGTAACTTTATTGTGGTCTGTCAAGCTGAGATCATCAGTTTCTTTCAAAAATTCATTTGCTGAGAGACCTGAAAATTACCCAGAGCAGAGATGATGAAAACCATAATGAAGGAGAAGACATGGACTTACAAATGCATGTCATGGCCCTTTGCCACGAGAGGGAAGCAAGAGCTCAGGAAACCAGGGTTTGTTGAGGAAAGGGGAGAAATTGCTTACACAAGAGTTAGAATTAGTTCAGAAGTTACATGCATCTACCTATAATGAAGCTTCTTAAAAAATTGAGACCATCTTGGAAGATGTTTCAAGGCAAACTACAGAGGAGACAGATAAATAAAAGCTGAAGTTTTAAGGTGGTGGTTTGCCTATTCAACATAGATAATGTTACTTGACAAGCACAAGTTTTGAGAGCTATATTTGGTTTCCTTTACATTCATAGATCGTTTTGTACTGATCTCAGTAAGAATTGGGCTTTGCTTTGCAGTCTTAAATAACTGGTAGTTGTTCTGATTTGTGATGAAGGAATTAGATACCCTTATGTAGGACGGTTGTTATGGTCCATTATTAGAATGGAAATAATTGTCTGAAACTTTATCACTGATCTGAGAAGGACATTTCTCAGTTCACTAAGATATCAATTTAGCAATGTCCTTAATCATGCCTAATCTGTAATCGTGTCATATTTACTTTAGTAGCAAAGGGGCTAATCCCTTTCTGCCATTTTTTTTTTCTTGTGGTTGGTGTCACTCTTTTATTTTCATGCACAATTTTGCCTTTAGGAGTTACAAGAATATTCACATAGATATTTTTTTTCTCACTTGATCAAATGCAGAAGAAATTGTATCCTGGGAGAAGAAGGTTGTTCAGAAATGCCCATGTTACTAGACTAGTGGTAGAAGTGCCAACAGAGGCATGGCTTGTGGGCTGTTGAATCCCAGCTTTAAGAAGATAAATACTTGAAAGCTTCCCAGAATTTCTTAGCATGTACATTTGAAACTCAGCTTTCAGCTCTGAATTTGGTCCCTGTAAAGGCTGAGATGCTTTGAATTCCTGCCTTCCAGAGGAAGGTCCTTTTCTTCAAGTTGAAAATTAAATACTAAGTTCCTTTAGTTTTTGTTTGATCCCTCCAGCATTAATTGTGTAGCTAGAAGTGCTCTCTGTTGAAGGGTGCTCCTGTATTTTATTATTTGTCCTGCTGAACAGGATAGCTTTTCAAGAAATTAATCTGGGTAGTGTGGAAATTGCTGAAATGAATGAAGAATCTTAGGTATTTTCCCCAGAGTTCATGATATTAGAGCAAGCATGTAGTTAGTTGTGTGCTACATCCATTCTGCAGGTATGACCCAAATCTGAAAACCCCATGATGTAGAATTGTATCTCTAAACTCTTAGGTGGCATATTTGTGGAGTCAGTTTATATAGTTTCCTAAAAAATTTCTTGGGCTATTTGGCTAGCAGGGCTTTTTTAGCACTTGATTGCTTATCGTGTTTAAATCCTGTATATGAGACGTGTATTGAAACCAAATGTTTCTCTTTTTCTAACTGCAGCAGATTCTGAATGTCCCGAGGCTATAAGTGATGGGCACACAGAGAGATTAGATAACCATTGCATAATAGGAATTGCTGGAGACCAGGAGAGCTGCATCTATGCCTTTGAACATATGGCATTTTAAACATGTGACTCAAATGAAGAAAGGCTTTGCAGTCAGATATATATTAAATGAAGTTACAGCTTTTTTAAACACACCAAAGCTGTGTTGTAGCATTGCTGAAATGAGATCAATGGGCTGTAATATGGCACAAGGTCTAGCTAATGTTTCTGTTACCCGTGTGAGGCATGCCATTACAGTAACTCTTCTGGGAGGCCTTCAGATGGAAGGTGTAAAGGTCTGTGATTACATTCCAGGTTCATGCCACAACTAATCTCACTCCAGGAGTTTTTTAGCAATGAACTGTGAACAGAGGGAATGGGAGGGAAAAAAAAAAAAAAGCTTTGTCTGTAGTGCACACAGCAGAAATGTGTACTTGTGGAGTTCTTCATGGTGTGTTGCTTGGCATCTTATGTCTCCCCATTTAGAGTGGCTTCAGTTTGAGTTGTGAATACATACATGGATAGGAAACATGGTGGTGATTTTGAGAGCTTCTGGAAGTCTGGGACTGGGGAGTATCTCCACAGTGTGTCAAGTGGGCAGTTTCTTACCAGGTAGGCCTGACTGGTTGTTGTACAGCGGGACACTCTGAAGATTGCCCACTGTGCACATGCTAATCCACTCCACCATGCCTCTGCACTGTGTCTGATGTTGTAGGAAGTGTCAACTCAACATACAGCCATTGTAAAGATTATCAGTTTTGGGTCCCTCACTCTGAGAAGGACACTGAGAAACTGCAGTGTGTCCAGAGAAGGGCAATGTAGCTAGAGAAGGGTCTAGAGCACAAGTCTTGAGAGACCTGGGGTTGTTCAGCCTGGAGAAGAGGCTCAGGGGAGACCTTCTTGCTCTCAACAGCTTCCTGAAAGGGGCTTGGATCCAGGTGGGATCAGTCCCTTCTCCCAAGTAAGACACCTGCTGGCACCTTAAGTACATTAGAAAACTGTCAGCCCTAATGTCTTGCAGTCATAAGTGCTGAACTTCTTTTATAGAGCTTTTGCTCTGCACAAACCAAGCAAGCTGCAATAGGAAGAGAGTCCCAAGTCCCCAGAGCAGTCCCCAGAGCAGTTTCTAACAAAAAACAAAGCAGGCAAAGTATTTTCTGCATTTTTCCACTTGCTTTTTAAAGACCTTTTATATTTATTTCAAAGGGAAAATATCCTATAAAACATTTTTTTCAGTATATTTATAAACGCAGATTGTCACTTTATTCTTTAACAAGTTAAATAAAGCCATGACATACATAGCTCAGACCTGTCAAAACCCATATAGCCTTTAAATCAGAAGAAACATTTCACACTGGAGCTTCAAAACAATTTTACTAGAATTCTGTCTGGCAATGTGACTAGTCATGGAAACAGTAACCCTCCCTAGATTTAAATTGTTAAATGTCAGAGCTGGGCTTATGTTCACAATGGAACTAAATGATGAACAGCACCAATTGAATGACCTTTATTGAATAAACAATTTGTTGCGGTCTCTGGCGGAGCCTTTCCGTCGATGTGACTTTAGATTAGGTGATAGGTTAGAGTAAACACTGCTGATACCTAACAGCAAAGGAAACATTCCAAATACTACTTTATTTCCCCATCCTCCCTAAAGCCTGTCACTTCATTCCTATGCATCTGTTGAAGAAAAGCCCAAGGCTACTTGAAACATTCAGCATCTTATTTGAAAATTAATCTGCATGGAGGGTGAGGGCAGCCCTTATTCTTCCTGCTGCACTTCCACTGGGTGCAGGGATGATGGAAGAAACCTGTTGTAGTTTCTGGGTTAAGGGCCAGCTTGTGTCAGGAACTCAGGCAGCAACAAGCTTTTCTTTTCCTCCACAACACCTGAATAGCTTGCCAATGAATTGGGCACAAGTGAAGTGCCTTTGCTTTTGGGTTATCACGACAGTGCTTCCTCAGCACATCGGGAACACTGGGGTGGGTGTTCATAGCAAACAGCAAACTCAGTGCTTGGTTTCAGAAACAAACCTCTCCAAATTCCTTCCATTGGCAGCATGGCAATGGCTTTTGGGAATTGCATTCCAGGGTCCTTAGCCACATTCTCTGCAGGATGTGCTGAGGACAATGAGGCTGTGTCTCTGTCCTCTTCTTGCTGCAGTTTAGGGCATGGTATTGTCACAGGGTGACTGCTACCCTGGAGAGGATGCTGGAGTGTTTGGATTCATCTTTCCGAAGGTCAGTCTGCCAAATAGGGTGGTGTTTAAATAGCATGACTTGTTTTCTGAGCATAGGCAGTGGTATGTTCCATATGCAGTGTCTCCTCAGGTACCAGGCACTCGTGGAGGGGTGTGAAAGCAGAATAGCAGCCGAAGAGCACGCAGCTCACAGACAAACGACGAGAGCACAGATGGGATGTGGTGCCTGAAGCCCACAGGGAATGAGCAACAGAACTGAGCGTGCGTTTTCTTTGATGGTGGTGGGGTGGAGACTATGTGCTTGGTAGTAGGTTCTGATCTTGTATTTCAGTGCAATCATGTGAATTTTGATGTGGTTCAAGAAGCTACCTGTTTAGTTAGTCACACCTTAGGGAAGTTGTCATATGCTGAATGTTTTAGTATTTTGCTCTCTTGTAGCATGTTTCTATTGGCATTGTGGGAGAAGAACTCAGGTCTTCTTTTGTCACTTATGAAAAACTGGTGAAAAATGGGTATGGTAAGCAGTCAGATCTGCTAAAAAGTTCCCCTCTCCAAGTCTGTGCTAAAAAATGGGGAATTTACTTATATCCATGAGAAATTCAACAGAGAAAGTAATCAGCCCTTACACGTGGTACATAAATTATTTCTTTGTTCTCTCAAAGCCTATCAGTAAGTTTATCAGGTAAAGATAATTGGTTTGGGGTGGTTCATGCCTCTGATGTTAATATAGGTTTGTGCTTTGTTAGCTGTCATATGCATGATTTTTGATCTAGTTTATCAAAGCGTAGAATTCTATACATTGGGCTCCATCTATCTTCCTTTTAAGTTTTGCTACAGAAAACTCTGGAACAAAGAGGATCAAATGATATTAATGTATAAACCTATGCATAGTGAGTGGCTGAAAAAGCCCTATATATGCCCTGCAACCCAACATTGTCACTTTGCGGGATCCCAACTGTATGGAAAGGACATGGAATTGTGTGATTGATTTTTCCTGTAAGTGATGCACGTATACTTGGTTACCAGAGAACACCTAAAGTTTGTGTAAAATAAGCTGTGCCAGACGTGGTATGTTTGGGGGGGTGCTTGTCAGTGTTGGAGCTCAGGTGGTTCAGTGACCTGCTGGAGCTCTCCAAACAGCTGAGGTATTGCAGGAGGACAAAAGGATGGTGAGAGTGGGAGGCTGCAGGGGAGTAAAGGTGAAAGTAGGAGCCTGCCCCTGGGGCAACACATTTGAATGTAAGTGAGGAGGTGAGAAGTGCATATTAACAGAGCTTCAGCGCAGCTACACTTCCATATGGTTAAGCAGCTGTGTGCTTGCTCCTCTCAAAAACACGTTTTATTATTACAGCTCGGAGCTGATTTGTTCAGAGATACACTCCAGGCCATAGGATAATGAAGCAAAGCTTTCCTTTCTACTTGGGTTGTGATATTGTAATTAAACACCACTTTAAATCTTTTAAAAAGCTTCTAGTGACTTAGAAGTCTAACTTTTTTATCAGATTTCTGAGGACAATGTTGAATTGGCCTTAAACCCTCCTTGAGCCAGCGTCAAAATGGGGTCTAAATACCTGTATCTAACATGTACTCACATTTCTTTATTTGAAAGAAAGCCTGTTTGTTAGGAAAGGTAGAAAATGAGAAACATTGTTACGCTCTTCCTTAAATCACTCAAGCTGGCTTGTGAAGCTGAATAGTAACTGGTAGTATTGGAGAAGAGAGCAGGAAATTAGTTGCAAGTGTAAAGAGGAAAACAAATGGGAGAAATAATAAATGCTTTGAAGAATTATTTTTCTTAATACATGATTCTTTCCTAGATTCATAACACCACCACTGACCAGACTATTCTATTCTTCATTTTTTTATCTTAAAAGTCTACATGATAATTTGTACTACTCAGACTGCAAAACCTTACCTTTTCAATCTTCACTAATGTCTGTTGTAAATACTGTTTGTTTTCGATGGCAGAAACAATTTTTTTTGTGGGTCTTACTTGGTTTTCTTTTATTCTGTCTCTTCAGTCACTCTTGCTTTACTTTGCTATAATACTTTAGCTAAGCTTTTAAAAATAATACATAATAAATAGATTTGAAATTGAAACATGAAATAAATTTGGAAGATTTTAGGAAGGTGGTGAAATTTTAAATGCAGTTAAGAGATGTTTACTGACACATGTCTTTACTGGGTGACAGAATATACTGGGTGACAGAATATACTGGGTGACAAAATATACTGGATAACAAAGTTACAAAAAATTCTATTATATAATACTTGGATTTAAGCAGCTCTTCCAGACTTTTTTGTCCTGAGATAAAATACACCCACTTTGGATGTAGTTTCAAAAGCCCTTGTTTTTCTCCATTTGCACTTAGAACAACCATTACCAAAGCATCTGTGCACAGATACAGGTATGAACCACGCACCCGTGTCTTTCCTGCAACACTGGTGCTGTGTGCAGGGCTGGCAATCCACAGCTGACCCTCCTTGGATCTTCTTCCTGTAGGAGTGATTCCTGCAGATCCAAATCAGCCTGAAATCTGTGAGAAGAGAACTGAGCCCAAACAGTACCAGAAATGACATCTCACCTTGGAACATGGCTGTGACAGGGAAGGACTTTCTCATGTTTATGTTGCCACTTTTGCAGAGGAAAAGCACAGTCTGGGTGTAAATTTCTCTTCTACAGATTCTGTTGGAAGGGTGAAAATTGTAGTATCACACATGGCCCCATTTTCATCACATTTCAAAATTCTTTAGGAAACCACTCACTTCTTTTATCCACTTCTTTCAAGAACAACCATGTTAAAATACTTAAGCTAAGATGAAAAGTATAGCTGAATGTCCATTTTGCTTAGTCATATTTTGACACAAAAAACCTGATGTTTGTGGACAAATGTTGTACTGCATCATTTCTAACCCCATTATTCATACAGCTTTATAGATTATATCCAAAAGGAGAAGATGAAGCTCAGAGAAGTGACTCCTAAGCAACTTTGCAAAAAAAAGAGTTTCATAACAAAGGAGATTAAAAAAATAAAAGCAACTTGTGAAGAACTCTAGATCATATGCTAAGATCTCTACCACCTCTTGTTTTTCTTTCATTAGTGTGCAGATATCTAAGATGATCCATGATTTGCACCATTTCTTCCTTTTGTCCTTCTCCTTTTATCTTCACCCATTTGTTCTGACAGCATTTATTTTGCCCATAATTACAATACAATTATAATATGATCTTTTGCCCATAATTACAATACAATTACATTGCAATGAGTTACAACAGGATTTTTAAAATGTCAAATTATGAAGGAGAGCAGCACATTTCTCACAATACTGTGTAGAAAACAAATTGTTTCCAGGGAGTGGATTTGCTTCTGAAATCACCTGTAAATGTTTGTAAGGAGGAGTTGTTAAATACTGTAAGTGCTGAGATGGTAACATAAGGAAATATTACAAAAGAAGAAGTTATGTGTAAATGCATTGGAAGGCATGGTGAGAATTGATATCTCGTGTTCTGAAAGGGTGATCATGAAGAAGACAGCACTTTCAAGCATTTATTACTCTATAAACTAAACCCAGAATTTTAAATGAAGGGCTATAATCCTGTGAGATTGCAACATAGAGGATGGATAAATTGAATTTACACTTATTTATATCCAAACAACACAAGCAATAAAATAGCTAATATGTAGCATGCAATATGAATTGCGCTAGCATTTTCATTACATAGTTAAGGGCAAAACATGACAAAGAAAGGAAAATAACATAATTCTGAAGTTTAGAATTATGTCTATCAGCAGGGGAAGTAGTCCAAAACAAAAATGCTTGCTTCAGAAAGTACTTTTTCCTATGGATGCTAAATGTGAAGGTCAACTGACCCCGTGGCCTTAACTTTTGTTTAGTGGTGTAATGTGTGTATCGTTGGCTCTGGTACACAGGGTTTCTATGGTGAGAAAACATAATTATAGAAAGCCAGGATTTGTGTACTGAAGGCTAATGACCATCGTGTATTCAATTCTGTGCTATCTGCAGGACAATTAAACTGAGTTTGTTTTAAGACTATTTTTAATAGCTGCTGGACATTTTCCATTTGAGAGGACTCCCAGTTATTACAGAGCATCAGAAGCCCCAGCAAATTAAAAAAATTTAAGCCATTTTATCCAGTCTAAGTGTTGTCTGGGTTCATTGCTGATGAAATCATCTGACTCCTAGTTCTCAAAGTTCAGGTGGGGTTCAGCTATAAGCAAATCCCTGTGAGAGCAGTGCACAGGGTGCTGAGCTGTCTCTGCTCTCACTGAAGTCCAGTAGGAGCAGAAAGATTCAGCAGTTAGGATTAGTCTTCTGCAGGCTTTGCTCTTACCTTGACTAAGGAACTCTGGTCAAAATATTTAGTGAGTGGTTTGGGGCCACTACAGTTCAAGGTGTCTGCTTTCTGACTTACCTTTACTTCTGCAAAAAAGTGCTCTATAGACAAGTATTTGAAATAATCTTCATTTTCTCTTAAATCCAAAAATAATAACAGTATTATAGATAAATGACATCCTTGTAGTTAGTGTTGCTGAGGATATTCCCTCTTCACACAGGAACCTTGTAGACTTAATGGCACTGACTGGATGGCTCGAGACGACTGCCTGGTAATGGTCAAGGGTAACTCTACCCATGTCACCCCTCTTGACCTTCAGATTCTGAGGGCTTTCTTCTGCTGGTCTTCTACTGACTTTAAATACCCTGTATTCCTGAACAGCATAACTCATATATGTCATTGATATACATAACAAGGCTTCACAAGGGGAAAATGCTTGCTTCTTGTAATTGTTTAAATGAGAAGGGCAATTTATTCTCCTTTGATTGCAGAAGTGGTCTTTTTATTGCCAGCTTCCTCTCTGACTTTCTAGCAATATTTTGTTAACTGTTCTGGAGTAGCCACCGATCGATCTTTCAGGTACCAACACCCATTAATCACAGGAGTACAAGTCTTCCAGTTTAGGAGTGAAAGGGCTGTTGTGGTCTGCTGCCTAGCTGCTTGCAACGCCTGCCAATTACAGAGCAGTGCTCCCTGACAGTCAGCCTTTCAGTCCCTCTGCTGTTGTTTCCTTCCACAAGCTCAGCAACGAACAGAATTCTGCATCAGCAGATAAGTATTTTCTGAAGAATTCCATGGATTACTAGACTCAAATCCCAACATAATCCTATAACATTTCCTATAATTAAATTGTCTGTGTCTTTCAATGTCTACAGCACAAGCCAAAGGTTCTTTTTGCTCCATCTTAACATATGTCATGCCTGTTTTGATCTGACATCCTGATTGCTCATTTATAGTGGAACTGCCAGGAAATTTTTAACAGAAAAAATACTCATATTTGTTCTGTACTTGGTATGCCACTATTTTATTTGTGTGCAGCAATCTCCTTTTAAATGTTCATTACATATATCTACATTCTGCATGTATTTATAGATATCTATGTAGTTCAAAGGTTTTAGAGAGAAAGTAAATGGACTAGAAATCTGCTGGGATGTCCCTGTGTTATAAAAGGAGAAGATTATGGACTTTCAGGAAGAAGTTACTTGTTTTCTGTCATCCCAGTATATCCTTAGGTAATAACTAAAGGAAATAAAAGGTTTGCATCACTGTTTCCATTTTTGGAAGGTTATATATCTCAGATTTTCTCCCCTTCTCCCTCTTCCCTCTTCTGCTTTCCAGTTTGGGGAAACATTTTGTCTTTGTAATCTCAGGCAGTATATTGTTTTGAAATACTGCTTATATAAAGCTGTAGTCGGGAAGGATTCAGTTCCTCTCATAGCTATCCATCTATCACACATCTTAGTATTTTCTCACCCTTGTTTCCTGCCAGGCAGTGACTGAATTGTTCTCCTACTAGAGACTTATACTGGTGGAAGACAGGGGAGAGTTTTTGCTGTTTCTGTAAACTGTCAGTAAAGCATTAGTGTGATGTAGTTTTATTACAAAATGAGTAATTTCATATAAAATGCTTCACTCCTCTTGTAGATTTTTATAATTGGATATGAGCTGTAACTGTCTTAGGAAGTTATGTTGCCACTGAAGTTGGCCTCATGTCTGACAGCAATCCATAACTGCTATACATTCAAGGGTTTACAGAAAATTCTCTTTGTAAGGTCAGTTGTTACATTTAGGACTCATTTCAATCCATATACTTTTGGTGGCCATTTCTTTTTAACATTTTGAAATTTGAAACTCACATCTCTGACAAGGGAAACAGATAAGGAAAATGTCTTTAATCCCTTCCCATGAGAAGTGCTTGAGAACAGACTTAATTAGTGAGAATTATAATCAAAACTGTTTGGTTGTAGCCTCAATAAACAAGGTATATATTTTGAAAGCCAATGCAATTTTCAAGTCAATGGAGACAAATGCAGTAAACCAGATTGTGAACATCTGTCCTTGGCAGGTGAGATGGGAAAAATGACCACTCATGTATCACAAGTGACCTTAGTAATATAGTTGTCTGGATGGGGACTTTAGCTATGGCTCAAGAACTACATTGCAAAATTTCAGACATTAACGTAAAGTCAAATTTATATTCAGAATTCTCACTGCATTTATTTTATACTTTGTAGCTGCAATGATTCAATTACAACATGAATTAAACCCGTAATTTGTCTGACTATCTTTAGATGAACCTTTGCAATTCTGCCAATCTATGGAAATAAATGACTCATGGCAAATTGTGGGATGAAATGCAAAATGCTTTTTATCTTCTCTCTAGAAGAAAAATGATAGTTGTAATATACAAAAAGGGGTTCCACTCATTCTTGGGAGTTCTTTCCTGTGTGTAGATGTTAGACCAGACAGCAACAGGTAATAACCTTATTTTCAACAGTATTTTGGCTAGTCCAGGTTTTGATATGCAAGTTAAAAGCCTTAGCTGCATATGGATCTGAGAAGCAATTATTTGTTACTTACATTGTTTTAATATTAACTGTAAGATGTTTCTTCACTTGAAGGAATACTTAATGTAAGAAGAAACTGTCATGAGTAAAATGGAATGGTGTAATGGAGCATTTATTCTACTGAAAAGAATTTGGGTATGTTCAAATCAACTGGTACACCTGGGGGCTTCTGCAATACAAATGGGGAATGTTGAAATTATTACTTCCACTTGCCTTTGATAGAGAAAAGTATTAAATTGGGATTTAGAGATGTTTTACCAATATTTTTATCAAGTTAAAAAGAACTCTGAGACTTAAAAGTGTCAGATAAATCTAGTTACTGTGTAGTTACAATAAGATTAGCAATAAAAACTTCATTACAGTTTTTATAATATAAACCCCCAAAAAACATTTAGATATTTAAGAGCTCATCACTAAAATGATCTTGCTTAAAAGATTAGAGCCTTTAGGTTCTCTCTCTTACAGTTGCACTCTCTTCTTCAGTCTGCTGTGAGATAAATCCCAGTCAGATGGCAATCTTGAGACTGTTCTGTGTTGAAACTTGCTTGAATGCCATTAAAATATATACAGAATAATTTTCTCTTTATCCCACTCGTTCGTACCAGTAACTGATTTTAAATTGTAACTCCGTTCTGTCTCCTAGTATGGACACCTCCTTACTTTGTGTGAAACATTATCCTGCACACTTCTTGTTCTGAGTACTTAGTGTTAATGCAGGAAACAGTGGTACCACAGGAAATTAGGGGGTATTAGCTATTGAATTTCAAATTCACCTGTTAACTTCCTCATCTAAACAAGGCTATAGATTAACAAGACACCCACCTTCAGGTGCATTTTAAAATAGAATTTATAAGTCAAAAGTATTTCATCTCCTTCCCATAACCCCCATGAGCTTTCACAGAAAGAAAGGCAAGGATGGATGCTCTCATTTAACCCATCTCTATTCATGCAAATGCCATAATTATAAAACTTTTGACCATTTTCACATGCATTACACACCATATATACCAACACCACATGTATAGTGCATGTAAATGTTCATATTTACACATATGTACTCTTTTATATGTACTTAAGGTATTATCTATATCAAGGAGATACAAAGTTTTAGCATGTTTCCTCCCAAATCTCAAGATGTTAAAAGAACTTTTGCCTTCCTAGTAGAATCAAATGCATTTTGATGCAAAGGTATCACTTACGGAATTTTAGTCACATTTGAATTTCAAAGTTCTCTCCAGCTCTCTGTCATTCTCTCCCGAAGATAGTTACACAAATAGGCTGCTCCAAACTGCTGTTGAAGTCTGACTGTTGGAAAACCTAATAGGATCATTCATCTTCACTCTAATCTCAATCCTAATGTGATCTGGGCTAAGATTTTTAGTAACGCAGAGCAAATTCTCCCAACAAATAGTAAATCCCTCATAAGTGTGTGGCTCTCTTGCACTCACTTGGATCTATTACTGGAAGACTTTTATATTGTAAAGAAAAAGATATGGGGTTTAATTTTGTTTGTTTGTTTGTTTGTTTTGTTTTTTGGGTTTTTTTACTGACATAGTGAATTTCTAGAGCATAAAAATGACAATCTGTGCTATGTAGATCATACACAACATACAAGTTCTATTTTTTCCTCTCGTGACTGTATGTTGATTATTTCTGTTACAATAATGATCAGCTGTGTAGTATGAGGTGGTATAAAACAACTGCAGCATTGGGGAACATTACACTGAAAAAATTGAGGATTAAAACAATTTACCTGAGAACAAACTAGCCCTGCAGATGGGTAACAGGTAGGGGGAGAATGTTTTGCAGATTTCTTCATTGCCTGGAATGCTGAGGGGCTGGTAAACACAGCACTGAAGAGAGAATGGTAGAAAGAAGTAGCAAAGGTTATAGTATAACAGCCTGAGTGAAAAACAAAATGTCAGAGTGGGAAGAAACATGATGGTGGAGACATTCTGTTTGGTTTTGAAAGGAAGAGTATAAGAAGGCTAGCAGGGGAGTAGGAGAGGTTGTGTGTGGTCCAGGCACCCAGAACTCTTTTAAAATTTAATTAAATGAAGCAATTAAAAACTCTTATCTAACAAATAAATAGTCCTCATTTGAGTGTCATGCATTTGGAAGGGTCTGAATCCATGGCCCTCAGGGAATATAATAAATCCAGATGATGTCCATGAAACCTGATGTAGCACTTGGATCTCAGTCTGACAGATATGTAAAATCGTGTGAAGACAGACAGCTCCCCACTGGCTCTGCATCTGAGGAAGGTTCCTGTGCAATGTTTTAATTAAGGTTATTTATTTCTTTATCATGGTGATTGCGTTTTAATTGCTCATGAAACACCCCAGGGGGGGAGGTGTATGTACCTTATAAATATTATATGACAGTAAGTACAGGGGAAATGTTGCCGGCTTAGAAAATCAACCAGCAGCTATATACTTCTGATGCCATTTAAGAATAAAACCAGAAGTGCTTCTTTAAAGTCTCTCACAGATTTGCAGGTAGAGAACATGATTTTGTTAGTCTTCTCCATTTAATGTAGGTGCCTGTCAGTGTAACTCATAGCCATGTCCACATCTTTGCTGAACTGATGCTCTAGGTAGCCACAGGAAAGCTCTCAGATGTCATTTACAACTTTAGAAAGGGATATTTTTCAATATATATTTTTATCTGGCCAAGCTGGGCTTTTTGTTCCCTACAGAAAACAGAAATAAAATCGAAGGATTTCAACAGCTAAAATTCTCTGACATTGTACAACAATTTGAAATTTATTTGAGCTTTTCAGGATTTAATATTCACTTTAACTGGGAAGAGATATAACTTTTTTTTCCACACAAAGACTTAAAGGAATATCTCATTGGGATTATAAACAAGAAATCTAGTAGCAGCTATCATGGATAATCTTACTCAGCAGCCAGCATAAGATCCTACCTCTGATTTTCTCCATCTGACTCTTTTCAAGCTTGCCCAGCACCATGAGGCACTGGAGCGTGGCTCCCTGTCCCAGCTGCGGGCTGTGCAGTGCGGCAGCAGAGCCTCAGGACTCTGGTGCTTGTTATACCTGTTCAGCCACTGAGGAAGTTCATTTAAACGATGGCCGTGGTCAGGAATGAGGTACTTTTGCATCACCTTGTGGTGGGATAGTTCCATGTAGTTTCTGTATGTATCAATACTGCTATGGGTTAATATTAATCCCCTTAGAAACTGGCTGCTTTAGAACGACATGCTGGAACGTGTCCAGAGAAGGGCCACGAGGATGCTCAGAGGTCTGGAGCACCCCTCCTTTGGGGACAGACTGAGAGAGTTGGGGTTGTTCAGTCTGGAAAAGAGAAGGCTCTGGGGAGACCTTATTGTGGCCTTCC
>WTSP01001559.1:0-10702 GCA_025331215.1 Actenoides lindsayi | reverse complement strand
TCCCTGGAGGGGTTTCCAAGCTGTGGAGTTGTGGTGCTGAGGGCCATGGGTCAGTGGTGCCCTGGCAGTGCTGGGGGAACAGTTGTACTCCATGAGCTGAAAGGTCCTTTCCAGCCAAAGCAATTCTGTGATTCCATTCTAAAGAGCCAGTGACAGTTCATGGCTAGGGGGGCAGCACTGGTTTGGTGAGCGTGTGCAGGAACTGGCATAATGGATCCTGCCCAGTGCTGGGAAGGTGACCAGTGGTGTCAGGAGGCGCAGGAGCCGGGCAGGGAGAGAGCACCTGGGTGTCTGTTTGTTCATTCTGCGTTAGGTTGTGTCCTTGGAGGCTGGACTGTGCACTCCGTTCACGCAGGCTGGACCTCGGTGGATTTTGTGCCATGTGCCATCTCTGCTGGGCAGAAGCTGCACCCCGGGTGTGCCCAGTGAAGCTGTGAGGTTTCACTCCAGTTCCGCAAGGGAGGAGACAGCCTTTTCTGAAAAACAAACAAACAACCCAAAACAAAAATGAAATCACAAAGCAAAACAAAAAAGTCTGAATGGAAAAACTTGTTTGGAGTCATTGTAAGCTGCTGGAGGAATGTTTGCTACGCTCTGGGATGCTGAATCAATGCAAAGTTCGTCAGGAAGTTCTTACACAGGATATTATGTGTGTTCCTAAAAACACTTAGTTAATTCTGTTATTAATATTTCATTAATAATCATTTTAAAAGAAAGAGAGGCCAGTCACTTCCACTTGCTTTCATCTCTGTGGGAGGAAGACCTGAGGAGCATTTGAGAGAACGCAGTGGGTGAGGGAGAAAGACCAGGATAAATTGAGTGTGGTTTTCTAGAAATGTCCTTCCTACACCCCTCAGCAGCGTTTCACTTTTTAGAAACGATCTTTTGTTGTATTAACTGCTGATGCATCATAAAAATTAGTTAAGCTCGGGCATGAAGTAGTTTTTTCCACACAAACATATTTCTCTTTCTCCTGTTTCTTCCCTCCACCATCTGCCAGAAGCTGAAGCAGAACCTGCCGCCCATCTTGTGCCTCCAGCCCCTCCCCAGCAGCAGCTCGTGATCTCCCCGAGCTGGTTTGGGGTTTGAGTTCACTCAGGGAACTCAAACTCATCATTACCGAGTGAAGGTGAACACGTCACCCTTTGTGTTCATTGCTGGGTGGCCGTGTCGGGAGCTGCCACCCTTTCAGCGGCATTACTGTTGACTTTGTCAAAGTGGGTCATGCCGGGGTGGGAAATGCAGCAGAAGTGGATTCATTTCATATTTACTGGCTTTCAATGTGCGACGTTTCCCAGGCTCTGCTGAGAGCCGTGCTGGAGGTGGCAGCTGGGCCGGGGACGTGCGGGCAGGGGCAGGCAGCGGGGACCGGGGGAGCACCCGCTGCCAGATGTGCACCCGCCTCCCGACCGTGGCCACTGCACGTCCTGCTGGGAGCTGATCCTCCACCCAAAGGCAGAGGTGGAGGCTCCTGACAGGGAAAGTGTGTTTTGTTCTGTTTAGTCTTCTTTTGTTTTTTCTTTTAAGAAGAAGAGAAGGAGCCCCATGAGCTGAGCTCCTCTCTCGCAGCTCACTCTGTCTCTTCTAGGGTGGCAATTTCAGAGGATCCTAATTAGCAACTAACGGTTCCGGGAGAGTTTTGGCAAGTCCGTTTGCCCCTCTCTACCCCCATCCTTGGCTTCTCCATCCCTGTCCCAAGCTGGAACTGAGCAGCTGCCAAGGGGACCCCTCCCCAGCTCCACCCTGCTCCTGACAGCGGCAGCCGGTGCAGGGCAGGACCCTGCCCAGCAGAGCTGGCCAAGGCTGCTGGTGGGTCGGCCGCTGGACCGGCAGCTTGTGCCGTTCCGAGGACTCCTGCTCATGCCTGGTTAAAGCAGCATCTGTGTAGGACATCCTGTTAGACAGACCAGATAGTCCCTGCAAGTGGAATGGGGAAGCAAAACCTTGTGGCAGGAGAACCGAATAAAGAAAGAGAAAGGACTTCTTTGAGGAAATGCATCTTCAAACTCCACGGTCGCTACTGAATTCCTGAGGAAAATAACGGGTACCCACCAGTCTGGCAGAGCCCATCTGCTCTGTCCCGCTGTGGCTTGGTGTGTGTTTGCATATTCATGGATTTCGGAGTGGGGGCAGGAGAAGAGGATTCCAGGGCTCTTAGGAGATAGTTGTTGAAAGATACCTGTAATTCGGCAGGAGGCCGGGATTTCCTAACGCTGCTTTCCACTTGCCTGAGCTTTCAAAAGCTAGACAGAGGATTTGGGCATCATATACACACCCTGTGGGATGTGTACAATGGTCCTCAGCCGCTTGGTCCTGGCATTGAGGCTGCTGCCGGGCTGAAATTTCCATATATTAGCAATTTAACTCCCTCTCTGCAGTGGCTCGGTTACCATCTGATGTGGGTATTTGTCAACCTGCCTTCTGCTCGTGTTGTTTCTTGATTGCAAACAGCCTGGTCCTCAGCTCAGCTCCTCTCTGTGTTGTCTCTGGGTTTCACTCCTAAACATCTCTTTTCGCTCTCATTTTAGACCTTGACCCGTTGGGGTTTGCCAGGGCAAACAGCTCTGTCAGTTACAGCAGTGCCTTCACCAACTCTTCCTTTTCTTAACAAATGAGTCCACCCTGGTGTTTGCCTGCCTGGGGTGGGCACGTTGGAGGTGGGCACGGGGCAGTAAGAGCCCAACCATGTCCAGGGGACCCCTGAGGGGTGAAGCCTTCCCCTGGAGCACTGTAGAGCAGCGGGGGATGAGGAAGCCTTCTGCCTTCGTCCCGCTCCTCCTCAGAAACACGCGGCAGAACCTTCAGAACCGACAACTGCCAGACTCCCAACACATCTTCTCTTATCCTGGACATGGCCCTGGCTAATTAAAGTGTTTGCCCAGTTGTTTCTGAACTATGTGAACGTGACCAAATGGTGGGCAGGGTTTTCATGTTTGATGTGGATCAGGTTGGCTTGACAGTGAAGAGGTTGAGAGGGGAAACAAAACCTCGTCAGTGGGGCTTTTGCCACAAAGCTGACATGACAAAATACTTCCAAGTGCCTGCACCACAAAGTGTTACCAGAGCTCGATCTTGAGACACACCTAAATCCAGCACAGGCAATGGACTGCGGAAGCAGAGCAAATGGGAAGTGGCCTCCTGTTGTGGTGGGCTCACCAGAACCTTCCCGTGGGAATATGGAATTGTGCAACGGATCTCACGTTGTTGCCTGCAAATTCCAGTAACTGGTTCTGCTTCAACTCTTGCACCTCCAGGAAAGAAAGAAGAAGTTTGAGAAGGATGGTGAGAAGTTTTATTCCATGCTGGATCGCCATTTGCATCTGTCGTCCAAAAAGAAGGAATCCCAGTTACAGGAGGTGCGTATGGAGTTTCCTGAGAGTTGGGTCCAGAAGCAGCACCACCAGCTGCTCTAGGTCTTAAAAAAGACAGGGAATCATCCCTTTCGGTAACCAGTCAAATGGATAAGCAATTAAATCTCTCGAAAGCCTAGATTCTCTGGGTGAGAAACGGAGATCCTAAGGAGATTTTGCATGTTGAACAGTAGTAGTGGCTTTGTGCACCATCATCACTTGTTCTCACCCTTACAGCACAGGGCAGTGACCAGTTATACTGGCCCAACTGGGGACTGGCCGCCCTCTCACCTGGCTTGGGGAATTAATCTGGCTGAAAAATAACCCGTTATAAATACTAATACTTTTTCCAGCCTGGTTGCCTGCCCAGCGCTGGTGTTGGCAGGGGTGGTTGGGCAGCAGGCCCGCGGTGGTGGTGAGCTGCAGGCAGAGGGGGCTGCCCCTTCTAGATGCTGCTGCTGACAGAAGGGTTGCAAGAAGAAAGGAGAGCCCCAGATGTCCAGCCCACGTCAGGGTAGCTGGATCAAATCAGGGCTGGCAAAGCAGTCGTCAGATTGGCCTACAAGCGTCTGTGGAAGGCTGGAGTCAGGCGAGAGGATCGTGGCAGCACCTTGTCCTCAGCGGCGCAGGGCTGCGGGTGGAGAAGGAGCTTGTGCTGAAGTAACAAACATCTCCAGTAGAGCCTGGGCCTTGCAGGGTGGGGTGAGGTTCTGGATCCATAAATGGAAGGGAGCCAGACCAGGGCAGACCTGGGAAGAACGGCCGATGTTCCAGTCTCCTGGTCGTGTGCAGGGTGTTTGGAACCTGGCCGGACACCTTAGGCAGGTTTTCCTGCAGCGAGGGCAGGGCTGTCTGTGGGCCGACGGACACGCGCTAGACAAATGCTGTCAGGCTACATTTGATGTGTTGTCTTTTTTCACCCCTCCCGCTTTCTTCCAGGCTGACCTTCAGGTTGACAAAGAGAGACACAATTTCTTTGAGTCCTCCCTTGAGTATGTGTACCAGATCCAGGAAGTACAAGAAAGCAAGAAATTCAGCATTGTTGAACCGGTAGGAACTTCCTTTTCTTTCCGGCCTTGTTGTTTGATGCTCAGATAGCTATGCTGAGGGTCGCAGGAAGGGCTGAGTTACCAGGCTGGATCCAGTCCTGGGGGAGTCCTGTGGTGGAGCAGGAGTTAACCAACACGCTAACAACCTCAGTGGTGTTTACTGGAGCACCAGGAAGCCACAGACTTGTTTCTCATGTCTGTAGGTCCATCCTGAGCAGCAGGCTGGACACTGTAGGTAGCTAGAGGTCTTGTTATGAACTATCTTGGGCACCTTGTGTTTGGTAAACACTAGATGTCTTCAGAAGGAGGGATGGTTACCTGGTGCACGTTCCTGTCATGACATGGGCTTCAGTGGTCCCAGCCCTGCGTGCGTGGCTCTGCCTGGGCACCAGTCGTGGCTGAGGGAGGAGTCCTGTAGGTCTCATGGAATCTGCAGATCTGCTCTTGTTCTTCCAGCAGGGTCTTTCATTTCAGGACTGCTTTATTAGAACAGGCATGTGGGTGGTAGACCTAGGCTTTAGGGACAGTGTGGTAGATAAAGTCATACTAAGACTTGCATCGCTCCAAAACTGTAAGAAAAAAAATTAATTCTATGTAATTTCTGAGACTGTTTCCTGTCTATCTTTCCTCTGATTAGCAATATAGGAGTTTAACCTGTGTCCTTGCTCTCCTTTGCAGGTGCTGGCTTTTCTCCACAGCCTCTTCACTTACAACAACCTGACAGTTGAGCTCACACAGGATTTCCTCCCTTACAAACAGCAGCTCCAGCTCAGCCTGCAGAATGTGAGTTCCTGCCCCCATGAAGTACTCTTTGCATGGGACTTCTATTCCCGTTTCTATTTTAACGTGGCAAAGCTTTTCCATGCAAAACAGACTGTCTGTGTTTGCGTTGTGGGAGGTGCAGATAAAGTTATTTCCTTCTCAGTTCACGCCTATTTTCTCCTCTCCTGCACAGCAGGGGCTGGAGGTGCTATTACAGTAACAGATTCCCTCGAGAAGGCGCTGTTGCAGTTGTATCCTTTAACATTGGGCATAAGCGTGCTTCCCGTTTCATGGGGTTAAAATTGTACACAGCTTCTGAAAGGGCCTCAAATCTTGATGTTAACGATTCTTTGGTAGGCTCCTCTGCTGGCTGAGGATACTCTTGAGGTAAAATATCCATGTCCTGTTTCTTCTCTCCTCGGCCTTTCATGGCTGGCCCTCGTTCCCGTGGAGCAACAGCCATAAATCTGCGCCAGGCTGAGTTTGCTGCTGGCTCATTAATTGGCCCAAGTGGCGTTCCGTAAAAATGCCTTGATTCTGTACCCTGTGTTGACGTGGCTCTTCAAAAATGATTTCATGCCAAGCAGTGCAGCCTGATCTTTTGAGGAATCGATGCCCCAGTTTTGTAGGAGAACGTCCCTGTTACCTAAACAATGGAGCAAAGAGGAGTTAGGTGCTTCCTTCTGCTCCACCTAGCCTCAAAATGTGCCAGGTCTCTTTTCTTGGAAGAGCAAGTGTCCTCCCAGTCGTGACTCCCCAGCACCATTTCCCTGCATGGTATGTTAAGCTTTGTCTCCTCAACCATCTTTAAGAGCCCAGTGTTCTTACAGCTGGAATTTTCATGTGAGTGTGTGACGTGGCTCCCGGATTTTGGACACTGGGTACCAGTTCATTTCTGCCAGAGCACCTGAAGTAGGACCAAGAATACCTGATTCTCGCTCTTGGCCCATGTTCAAATGAGCTGCTTTTTGTTTTCTCTTTAACAGACAAGGAATCACTTTTCCAGCACACGGGAGGAGCTGGAGGACCTGAAGAAGAGGATGAAGGAAGCCCCCCTAACCTGCAAGCTACCTGGGCAGCCGACCATTGAGGGCTATCTCTACACTCAGGAGAAATGTAATGGCTTTACCGCACAGGGCACAGAGCTTCCCCGGTGTCCGTGAGCTGTGGAGGCGAGGAGCTGATTGCCCTGTGCTCAGATTAGATGGGATTTATTACTCGGCTGTAGCAGTGGCGAGATGAGAGCTCTGGCAGGCTGCACCTTGTCTGTGCTTTATCAGAAGGGATCTGGTGTGCTGCCCAGCTTCCCTCCCGTGCCGCCTCCGAGGGCACCCGTGCTGAGAGCTGAGCTGCTGGCAGCAAAACTTCTGAGCCTCTGCAGAGTCAAACGGAACCAAATTCAGCCCTCTGCAAACACTGGCTGTAGCTTTCCATGGCCGTGTGAGCAGAACAGTCAGGAGACAGCGACCTGTGTGCAGAGCTGCGGCCTCCCGGTCTGCAGACAGCTTACTTTGCCAACAGTTCATTTTTGGATTAGAGATACTAATGTATTTATACATATATTTGTATGTACGTTTATCCTGCTTTTAAAAGGAAGCTCTCAGACAGTAATTTTAGACCACAAACAAATTTGGGTGTTCCTGCATGCCAGAGACTGTTGGCTGCCTCTGTTTATGTTTCCCCTCTGAATCGAGTCTGAGGAGAGTTGTTCCTCCCAACAACCACAGCTTATGAACAAATGGCAGAAAAAATATCGGGTGAAGCATTTCACATAAAGGGGTTCAGGTGAGAGAGCAGAGAAAAGTGACAATAAATCTGCTGTAAGTAGGAACTGTATAGTGTTTTAAAGATGCTGTTGGCTTTACTACCAAGTTTTCATCAACAGGAAAAAATAGTGGAGTCTGTGTGAAACAAGCATTCGAGACATGTAGGATCCTGCCAGTGTAGGTCTTGGCTGGACTTGGCCAAACCAGCCTGGCTTGTGACCAGAGGCCCACAAACGCCCTTTCACCACCAGCTATTTGGGAGGGTGCTGGAGGCGGCTGCTGCCCCATGCTCCTCTCCTCCTGCTGCTTCTCTCCTCCTCTCCTCCTGCTTCTCTCCTTCTCTCCTCCTTTCCTCCTCCTGCTCCTCTCCTCCTCTGCTCCTCCTGCTCTTCCTGGCTCTTGCCAGAAGAGACACTGGTGAGGGAGGTGTCCCCAGGGGCTGGCCATGTCTGTCCCCAGAGAAGCGTGGACACGCAGGGAACAGGGGCCATGCCCTGCCAGCTGTATCCAACCAAGGCTTTGTCTCTGACTGCAGCTTGCCGTGTGTTTCTGCAGGGGCTCTGGGCATCTCCTGGGTGAAATATTACTGCCAGTACGAAAAAGAGGCAAAAACCTTACGGATGACGCCCATGGACCAGAAGCCTGGAGCTAAGCAAGTGAGTTGGTTTCTCGGAGGGATGTCTGCAAACATTGACCCAGCCGACAGGTCTCACCTTCAATCCACCCAGATCATCTCCTTCTGTAAGCAAATGGATGTCCACGAGCCACGTCCAGGACAGCAGGGCGCTGGTCCCGGAGACCTGCCGGCAGCGGGCTGGTCCCCACGCTGTGGCCATCGAAGGGCTCCCGGCCACGGGGCAGAGCGGGGGGGGGGAATTCGTGTCCCCTCCCTGCCTGGCCGTGCAGGAGGGTGGTTTGGTGAGAGCTGAGGAAGCAGCTCTGTGGAGAGGAGTTTCCTCTCCCTCTCTGACCCGCAGCCCGCGGGGTTTGGCAGCAGCGATGCGGGTTCGTGGGATGCTGAGCGTTACTCGGGCAGCGGTGACTTGCAAGTTCGGTCTCGTGCGCAATTTCTGCCTCTCCCGACAAGCTGATTTTTACATTTGTCCTCCAAATGGGCGGCGAACCTGCAGCTGGGTTGCACGTAGGCCTCTGGCACTGGTTGCAAGCGCTTGAATTGCTCCAGTTATTAGGTGAACGCTCCCAAAAGGAGTGTTCCTCTGCCTGTGCACGTTCACAAGGTCACTGCTCTGTGAGCCTGATGTCTCCACTCAGAACTGGTGACGTGTGAGTGACACCAGTGTCAGGAGAGGGGGAGAGGGCAGCGGCTGCAGCCCCAAATGGCGATAAGGCAGCGATGTGGGGAGCTGCTGCTTTCACAAAACGCTTTGGCTTTGCCAGGGTCTGGGAGTTCCCTGCAGTTCCTCGGCGTGACAGAGGAGGGGCAGGATGCAGGCGTGGATGAGGGAGTACAGCGAGTCCATCCAGCTGAGTCCACCCGCCCTCCTCTGCCATGGAGCACGTCCCCCGGGGACTTCCCAGTCAGGCGTGCTGTTCTCCAGTTCGTGATCTCATGGTCTGTTCTTTGGCAGCCCTCTGCACGCTGCAGCAATAAAACAAAATGTATTTTTTGGAAGCCCTTGGCAGAGACCTTGGCAAAGAAACGTCCAAAACATTGACTGGAGAGATCTATTGTCATCTCTGCCGTAAACATGTCTAGTGAGGGCAGTTAATGCAGGGTAGGGGCTTGTAAAAATGTCGATTAGTTCCCTTCCCAAGCTCTTGCAGCCTGGTGATGTGCACCAAATGCCACAATGGCAAGCAGTGCTCTTAAAAACCCCAACCAGCCAGCACACGCACCAGACGCTGCCAAGAGATTGCCATCCCCGCGTGCCATCCCCGGGGAGGCTGTCCTGGCCACCCTGGCTCTGCGGCACCACCTCTGCCAGAGGTCCTGCAGATGCAGCCGTGGTGAGGAACTCATTCCAGGTTTGTGGACTCACCCTAGGGTCTGGTTGGTTGGTTGTAAGGTCTCCTGGGTGTCTCTTCAGAGTTCCAGCAAAGCCGTGGAGATCTCACAGTCATGATGCAAATTGGCTCTGCTGTAGAGTCAGTTAATGACCCTTCATTAAGGGGCATGAGCGCAAAGGGTCAGAGCTCTGCCCCGCGGTGCCAGCCTCTCAGATTCCATCTGCTCCAGATGTGGTCAGTTAACGTGCTGCTTCTACGAGGTATTTTGTGTAAAGCTGTTCGGACCACGAGTGCTGTGGTAGCGCCAAGCAGCCCTGATCAAAATTAGGGACCCAACTGTGTCAGATAAGAGACAAACATGGTCCTGGCCTCCAAGACCGCGCGACAGCCTCGTGAGGTTCATCCCTAGCAGCGCTCCTGCTCTGCAGAGGCGTGTTGCTTGTCACTGGCATACTCAGCACTTGTTTGCAGGGTAGTGCTGTGAAGTGGAGAACATTTTGTGTCTGAGGAGAGGCAGCGTGACTCACAAAGCCTTTGGTCTCTCTTTGATGATGGTGGGAAGGACAGTCTGTGGTCCTTGTACTAGTGCCATTAGGTCGGCAGGGCACATGCTGGGAGCCTGGGGCTCCCAGGGCAGTGCCGTGCTGGGCTGCAGCCAAAGGGTGATGGGGAACCCAAAATCTCCTCCCATATTTCTTTCCTGTAACCTTGGCTTTCATTTTCTCTCCCAGGGCACCTTAGACTTGACACTGAAATCCTGCGTGAGGAGAAAGACGGACTCTATAGACAAAAGGTTTTGTTTCGACATTGAAACTAATGAAAGGTGAGATGCTCTGCATTCAGATGGCCTCGGACCCCTGCAAACCCGGGCGAAATCGCTCTGTGCTCTTTATTAAAAACAACTTTTCTTCCTTTCCCCGCACGTCCTTGGGCAAACTCCACGAAGGTCAGGGACCATCACGCTGCAAGCGCTCTCGGAGGCCAACCGAAGGCTGTGGATGGAGGCCATGGACGGGAAGGAGCCGGTAAGTGCTTCCCGAGCTGCCTCCCGGCCCGATATGCTGCTGAGCAGTGTCCTCTGCCGGCGGGCCCTGGGCTGGAGCCGGGACACGGCTGCTGCCAGCATCCACTCTGCAGCAGTCCCGGCATCGGCTCAGCCGCTGCACGGCTGAACTGGGGCTTCGGGCGCCATGGGGACTCGGTTTCCCCCCCTATAAAGCTCTGGTCCGTTCCCCAGCTGTGCCGGGCTGCCCAAGGACCGTGGCAGGTCTGGAATGCTCTGTATTCCCACTGCTCACTTCTCCCTGTCTGACCTGCGGGAGGTGGCTTTTCATCTGTCCCCGCTCAGCAGCGTTTGGAAAGCCCATTCCACGGGAGCAGCCACCCTGTACCAGTGTTCACCGTGCACCAGTGTTCACCGTGCACCAGCGTTCACCTGTGTTTCTGTGCCTGCTGGCACTTCCTTCCCCTGTCTAAGCACGGCACAGTCTGCTGCCCTTCGCTGAGCCTCCCCGGGGCAGGCAGTGACGGGCAGCGTGGGAAGAGCCATCGCTGGCAGCTCCCGCTGCTCTGCAGAGCTGCCTCTCCGGGACAAGGCTGTGCTCACTGGCCGGGCTGGGTGGCTGGTGGTGTGGAGGTGGGGCATGGGAGCCGGGAGATGGGACATGGGCACCTTTTCTCCTGCTTGTTTAAAGAGGAAAGGCCACGGCACGGCTGCCCAGAGGGTTTGTGGAGTCTCCTTCTCTGGAGACATTTAAAACCCACCTGGACGTGTTCCTATGTGACCTGCTCTAGGGGGTCCTGCTCT
>WTSP01001556.1:0-20974 GCA_025331215.1 Actenoides lindsayi | reverse complement strand
GTGATCAGGAGCTGGATTCTGGTACCAGGTTCAGGAACACACAGACCAGATCGAAGGCAGATGGACAGAGGCCTCCTCGGTGCTCCAAGGAAGGAACCAAAAGAGGACCCGAGCCAAGCCAAGCAAAACTGGCAAAGCAGTCCAAGAGAGAAGAGCCCAGAGACCCTTCGGATCCCACAGCCTTATGCTGAATATGACATACATGGGCTGGAATCCCTCGTTGGTCAGTTTAGGGTCACCTGTCCTGTCCGCTCCTTCCTGCAGGTGCAGCCTTTTTCTTTTCTGCACCCCCCAATGTGGTACACAAGATCCAGCAGTGACCTTGGTCTGCACACCAAGCCTTGGTAGTAACTCTAAACACGGGGTGTTATCGCTGCTGGAAGCAGACACTGTCTGTGAGAACAGGCTGCTAACTTCAGACACTGCAGTTAATTAGAAGAACTGAGCCGAAAAGCAAAATTACTGAACAGAATTAGGTATTTTTTTTTTTCCAAACCAGGACATGTGCTTATGGCAGCTCTGACATGGCACAGATGTGCTCCCAAGTGACTGGGAGCAGAGCTGCATGAGCAGAAGGTAAGAGAAACCTTGTGGGGCACTGTTCCTGCTTCCCCTGAGAGATGCATCAAGCTCTGCTACAAGCACCTGTCCCTGGCTTGAGCTATGCTGCAGATATCCCTGGGCTCTTGTTTGCAACCATGCATGTCCCTGCACCTAATCCTGACCCACTGGCTTGATTTCCTGGCTTTGCCTGGCACATGTTCTCTGGGCAGCCTGTTCCAAAGCTTCACCACTCTTTCAGTAGAGAATTTTTTCCTAGTGTCCAACCTAAACCTCCCCTGGCACAACCTAAGCGCATTTTCTCTCATCTTATCACTGGTTATTTAGGACAAAAGACCAACACCCACCTCACTACAACCTTCTTTCAGGTAACTGTAGAGAGCAATAAGGTCTCCCCTCAGCCTCCTCTTCTCCAGACGAAAAAATCCCAGTTCCTCCTCTGCTCCTCAGGGAGGTGGTGGAGTCACCATCCCTGAAGGTGTTCAAAAAATGGGTAGATGTGGCACTTCAGGACATGGTTTAGTGATCATGATAAAGTTGGGTAGACAGTTGGACTTGATGATCTTAGAGGTCTTTTACAACCATAATGGTTCTATGATTCTGTGATTCTGTTCCTCATCACCACATTCATGTAGGTCATGCTGGCTGTCCCCAGCTACTGTCACTGCTTCCTGCTCTTCCTGCTCCCTGGTCACTGTGAGGCTGTGCCCTGTCCCCCCACCTGCTTCACTGCCACCCTCAATGCCTGTGTCCCCAGCCCTTGCACAGCAGCCCACCCCCATGGCTCCCCCGTACTCTCCTCACTGAACTGTGGATCTGAGCCTTTACTGTGTGAGTTTCTTGGGTTACTTAAAGAAGAAAACACCATTATTTATTTACACGGGACCTTGTAACAGCAAAAGGAAGAAATGAAGCATAAACAAAAACATTGCACAGTTACTAGATTCAGTTATCCCTCTGAATCATGCACATGGCCAGAACATGCACAGCCCAAGTGTCTTTCTAATGTCCATCAAGGACTCCAGGTGCTGTGCTCAATAACAGCACAGTAACACCACATCACTGCAATGACAAATCCAGAATAAGGCACTTTCCAAGTTGAAACAGATTAGGGGCCCTCAACTTATTTCACAATTCAGTCAGACTTTAGTTTGCCTTGTGGACTTCTTTCCTGGAGATTGTGACCGAGATCTTTGAGGAAAGGCCACCTTTGTTATCTTGCCATGCTGCTGCTGGTATGCTGGTACAATATGTTGGTACTTTCTTTAGAAATTTCATAGATGGGTGCCTCCTTGGGACTGAGGGGGCCAGGAGCACCAGAGGCTAATCTGGCAGTCAGGGTCCATCCCACAGACCCAGCCAGGAGCAAAGCAGTCACAAGGCAGCCAACAGTCCTGGTCATCAGGCACCAAGCTAGGGATAGGACAAGGTTGGGTCTGAACGTGGGCCAGTATGTGGTCCTGGCTTGTTGAAGTCCATGGACCATCAGGACAGGGCTGTGGGGAGCTGAAGATGGTCCCTGTTGTGAAGTTGCTGGAGCAAGGGCTGACAGCCCTGGGGACTGAGACAGGGTAATGGGCTGTAAGCAAGTGAGGGGAGCCCCAGGGGTGCTGGGTAAGGACAGTCAGGGAAGTGGGTAGGGACAGTCAGGGTTGGTGCCCTCAGGGCCATGACAATACTGACTAGCATAGCGTGCTACTCCTAAGCAAAATGTACAGTTCCTAAACATAACTGCTGCTTTCTTACCAAGGAAAAGCAAAGTTGTTCAGTGAGTTTTACATCCATTTTCTACTTATAATGAAATAATCTTCTTATTAAGATTTCAAATTTTCCTGAAGAAAATTTTTCGTATTCAAAAAAATTTATCGTTATAGCATCCTCAGCAAAAAATGTCAGTCCTGTTACTCCTTTTCTAGACCACTCATCAAAGGTAAAACAGCTGACAAACATGAAGTCTTGTTTTCATGAAATTTCAGTTAGGGTTAACTGTTCCAAAAATCTAGTCTGCCAGTGCTTTTCATTTTTTAATTCCACTACATTGCTATGTAACTCTCTTGATAATAGAACGTATTCATTTTTCCCCAGCAAGCTCACACATTCTTATGTCTTAAAAAAAGCCAACACCCCAATTGTTTATTAAGCCAATAAATTAACGTAGATATTCTTCCTTTACTTTCAGATAATGAACAAGACTGCCATTTGCCAAGAAAGTCACTTATGGTATGAAATATCTCATAATAACATTAGATGGCACACAAAGAACAGCAGGGATGACTTTTAATTAAGATAAAGAGATGTTTTTTGTAATGTAGTAATAAAAGTTTTATCCCAGAAATTAAACATCCTTCAGTTGCTCTTTCTCTAAATTTTCAAGGCTGTTGTAGGAACACTAAATCCAGTAAGTACATTAACCTTAAAGATTTCAAGAGATTTGGGGGCCCTTCTGGTTAATTTAATCACCAAACTGTTCCAATTCTAGTGCAATTTTCAAAAACTGCTGAGTAAACCAGCGACGTATACACTGTTAAAATATTTTTTTATGCAGTTAGACTTCTAAGATTCTTCAACATAAACCAGCCCAAATCCATGAAGTCAAGTCACTGTAAAATTAGCCAAATTATTGTAAAATTGAATGTATATTTTCTTCTGATTTTCTGGAAGAGTTTCATATTTTCCTCTGCATAACATAGGGATGAATTCATCAGATGACTAAGAGATGAAACATCAGGTTCGGTGATTCATTCTAGATCAAGAATGAGCATATACAAAACAAAATAAAAGAAAGCAATTTCTCAGTACAGATTTCTGGAGACGTACTTTATAGCAACAGAAGTATATCACTCAGGACAGGACTGCGTCAAAACACAAGTGTAATAGCATTGCCTATTTTTTATCTTTCCTGTGAGTGAAGGCGATGTGCATTATTCAGGCATTGCTTACTCTACTGAAATGCAGCCACTTCAGGGACGTAACACATTACTGCAGTGTCCCTTGGTACAACTGCAAATTTTCAAAAGTAAAAGTGTTTTCAATGAAACAAAAAGCAAACAATGAAAAATATTACAATGGACGTAGAAACACAAAGTTATAACCTTTTTATTCTATTTTTACTGTTTGAACAAATAGCTTATCTTACTGGAAGAGAAGTGAGATATTTTCTCAAAGTTAAATGTAATCTATGGTTATGTAGATTTTGGGGAAAGCAACTCATTTTTTATATAAAATCAATTTTTTTTTTCTATTTTACACTTTTTCCTGATGCCACCCTGCTGATACTGCAGACAGTTATAGAGATATCTGAGATGGGTAGCCTTCTGAAATTCTCTATTAAGAGACTGAAGATGGCATCAAAAATCCAGTGTTGTACTAGAATACCTCACCAACAGAGACTTCCGTTGTAGTCATGTCTTTCCATATGCAGCACTGCACTTTGACCCAAGACTGAGAGCAAATGCCTCAGATAATGTTTCTTAATCAGCCAGAAAGCTTTCAATTAACCCAAGAATGATATTCCCTTCCCTGGTTTTCCTAAGGCTATAGGCACTGCATCTGATGCACTTCTAGCCTCTGCAGCTGGCACATTGTTACAAACAGCTAATGGTATAGACTGTTGTCACAGGATAATTCAAAGTATTTCTGAGCATGTTTGTTGGAAGTCAAGTCAAAATGCTGCTGTCTAAGCTGGGGAGAATGATGGTATGACAATGCTCAATGTCACTTTTGGCTCATTGAGATGGAAGATGCATTTCTTTATACTTGGTGAAATGAATATTTATTATGGGGAACCATGAAGAATTTAATACTCTGTCCTGGATTCAGCCAAGAAAGGGTTAATTTTCACCAGGAGCTGGGAGGGGAACCACAGGCAAAATAGACAACCCATGCCATACTGACTCATGCCCGCTATATAAGGGTGGGGGCAAGCAAGGCAAAGCATGGGTTTTGGCGATTGTGTGCGTCTGGCATGGGTCATGCTGTCAGGGCAGCTTTAGACAGGTGGTTTCTTTTATATTACTCACTTTATATATGGATTCTTTACTGTAATTAATGTCATTACTTCTCCTTTTGCACTGTTCTAGTAAATTCTCCTTATCTCAACCCATAACGTTTTGCCTTTTTTTTTTTTCTCCCTCTTCATCTTCCCATTCCACTGGGAGTGGGGATGGGGGTGAGTGAGCAGCCAGGTGGTGCTCAGCTCCTGTCTGGGTCTAACCCACAGCATGCTCGTACTCTAAACCTTTGTAAATAATGCAGATACTAAATATGTTCTTGTCATTTTGCAAACTTGGCTCATTGTGAATCATTTTGGGGCATGTCAATTTTCTTTTTTAATGTGGAGTTCTCTTCTTGTATAGGTAAATTATGATAGGGTGGTAAACTTGACATAAAGGGTGTGAAGAGGTCACCAGATTGCTAAGTTAAAGGAGTAAGCAGTGCTAGGTAACTTCATAAAATTCCTGACCTATCCAATACACATATGACAATACATGTTCATCAGCTGTGTTCCTCTACCTAGGCATGCACACACAACAGACAGTAAAGCAATGCCAAAGTAAGCTAAAGCAACATCTATTACTTGATCACAGAGAGGCAGCATTTCATGTGTAATCTTGAAGTTCTCCGTTATAGTGACTTACCATTATAAACCTCACTGGCGTAACAAGTTTGGAAATTTTAGTTTGTTTATATAAAGGCACTGTGTTCCAGAGAAGAGTGTTTGGGCTGGCACGTCAGAGAAGGAAGTGCCAAAAGTGTCCTTTATCACAGGGGACATCACAAGCACATTTAACATGAATCAAGGCTTCTACCACTTGAGCTGATATGAGACAGCACTATAAAATGCTAAGGTACTTCTCATAGAATGGGCAGGATGTGTGTTTCAAAGACATAGTCAAGAATTTTGTCCATGAGCTACAAAATACTATACACAAGCTCTGAATGTGTAACAGTGAGTGAATAAGAGAGTCATGTGTCTTTGGAAACAAAACTGAGGTTAGAAGGCTTCCATAATCACTGTCAGTTCATTGTGACTATGTTAAATACCAAGTTTATCATCTGGCCTTTTTGGATTTTAACTTGTCAGAATAGAAGGAGGCACTAGTTGAAGTTATGCTCAGCATGTCATGAGTAATGGGAATGCAGCAATTTGGAGCTGTCCATGCATTAACTTGTCAAGAGAAGAATAAAGTAGAAAGCAGGTGCTAGAATGTAAATGTTTCCTTTATTATTCTGCAGAAGGAGGAAAATATGGTGGACAATTTTCCTAGATGAAGAAAAATTTTTAAAATACCTTACCCAAAAAGAAGACTTGAGGTGATTAAGTTGAAAACAAACTGTAAACAATGTGGAAGCAAGTTATATGTATCAGCACTAATTCAAACAGATCTATAGAAACTTTAGCAGCAGATAGACTCTAGAATAAGAATTTTACTGGTAGTTTAAATCCTTTCAGATACATGTCACAAACAGAAAACTGAACAAAAAAGAAAACAGAAATATGAAACAGTAAAAGGAATGTAGTGGTACGTATGTAGGCATGGAAATCCCAAAGACCGATTCTTCTGTTTTCCGTATCAGACACTCCAGTGATATTCCACAATGCATGTGATCCTTGTACTGATCAACCACCTCTTCAGGCTACAAGATAATCCCATTTCCGTACTACATTATTAACAAGGAGCTGACAAGTTGTTCAGAGTAAGATCTGAATCAAATTTTAAGCTGAAGTTTAGTGTCTGAGTTTAAGGCCAGATCATGCTACGGCTCATACTCAGAGAGATAAGTCTGATCAGCTCTCCTTACAAAGTATCAACTAAAAATTACATCAATTTGAAATAATGGAAACCTCACAATATCTGCCAGTGCTGCTGCATGTGGGTTGTATTCCTCCCCTCAGAATAGCACAGAGATTAAAGCTCATGGACAGAACTTTGGCCCTGGCTCAGCAAAACACATTAAGTACATGCTTAAGTTTATCCCTAATCAAAAAAAAAACCACAAACCAAGACACATATTTATACCTTGTTATTTGCTAAAGTGCTTTCCTGAATCAGGGCCTGATTCTGGAAAATTATATTCTAGCAAAATCACATAATTTGTTTTATATATTCAGTTAGACAAAATATTTCCTTCTTAAGCAGAGGTTTTGGATTATTGAATAACAAATAATTGTCATAACAATTTATGCAGGGAAATTGAGTGCATGTATAACTGGGTTATTTTAAGAATACCTAATAACAAAGCAAACTGAAAGAACTGTGTACAGTATAAAGCTTGTATCTGAGCTTGTAGTGTAATATTGATGCCATTTCCAAAATGCTCTGATTTATCTCAGAGTCCTTGTACAGCATTTTCTCTGCAGTTCCTGCTACCATTTCAGAAGAATGGGTGATACTCCATGATGTTGGATTTAAAGACTCAGCTGGATGAGGGAAAATAATACACCACAACTCCAGTCACAATATTTGTGTATAAATGAGTTGCTATTTTAAGATCTGGAACTCATCTTTCAGTTCCAAACTTACTCTACACCAAGGAATGTTTAGAATTAGTATTTTCGGTTACCTCATTATCTATTTTTGTTTTTACTCTTGAAAATCTGATCTTGTTTGCATTTTTGTTTTATATGTAGTTTAAATGTTGGTGATCTTCATTTATTCTTCAAATAATATACAGTATACTTCATATGTTAATACCACAAAAGGAATGAAGTATTATTGTGTTTCATAACTGCAGTAGTAGCATAGTCTCATACCTCACTTTTATGGAAAGTAAATAAAGAAGAAATAAAGCAAGCAGGGACAAAAAGTAAGCTAAATTTTGAACAGAAAAAAAAAAAAAAAAAAAAAGGAATGGTCATAGCTGTACAGTGATTTCCTCAAAGTCATACAAAGAAACACACTCTTGTAGAATAATTGTGAAGTAAAAATATTTTAAATACAGTGAAAGCATAAATTAGGGGACTTTCATACAGAACAAATTAAGCTAAATACAGGAGAGGAAATATGAAGTAAAGAATTGACATAGCAGGGAGTGTTGCTGATTATGAAGTGGGCAATTTAATTTCTTCAGAACCATGAAACTCCAGCATGAATTAATTTGCTTCATGCAGAGTCCTGCTGTTTTCTCTTCTTTCCTCAACCACCATTTACTACATAAAGTCACACCTTACCTATCTTCTTTGACTGTTTAATTTTAGCAGGATTTTATTTTCATGGCACTATTAGTAGAGCTAAGCTTAACTCTGCATGCAATACATAAAAACATTACTTTGGTCCACAGGACCACTGAGGCTATTTGAAGTTTGAAACAATATTGTTCCAACATTTTGCTTTCAGCAAAACCACCACTAAGGTAGTAAAGCTACTGTTAGGATGTGACTGGTGTTCAAGAGGCATTTGGACAACAAATAGTTTAACTTTTTTTGTGACTCCTGTGTGGATTCAGGAGTAGGATGCAATGATCCTCGTGGGTCCCTTCCAATTCACAGTATTCTGTGATTTGAGGATTCTGAGTTCTCCCACTCTTCAAAGAAAAGAAAGATCCATGTAAGTGCCAAGTAGCTGTGTTCTCACCACTCTGAATAAGAATACTTTTGTTGTTTTCCAATACTTTTCCAGGAGCATAACTGAACCTGGTCATGTTAGTAAAGACAGCATCACACTGAGTATATCAAAAAGAATCTAATTCTAGTATTTCCCACATTTTCAATGACTGAAGTGAAAACTTATTCCTGTCAAATGAATCAATTTTTTAAATACTTTTTTTGTTCCAAAAATTATTTAATAGAATCATAGAATGGTAGGGGCTAGAAGGAACATCTGGAGATCATCGAGTCCAATGCCCCTGCCAACACAGGAACATCTAAGGCAGGCCGCACAGGAACAGATCCAGGCGGGTCTTCAAAGTCTCTAGAGAAGGAGAATCCACAACATGTCTAGGTAGCCTGTTCCAGGCTCTGTCACTCTCACAGTGGAGAAGTTTTTCTGCATGTTGAGGTGGAACTTCCCATGTTTCACCTTGCTACCATTACCTCTCGTCCGATCACAGGGAACAACTGAAAAGAGACTGGCCTCTTCTGCTTGACACCCACCGTTCAGATAGTTATAAACATTAATAAGATTCCCTCTTAGTCTTCTCTCCTCCAGGCTAAACAGCCCCGGGACTCTCAGTCTTTCCTCGTAAGAGAGATGTTCCAGTCCCTTAATCATCTCTCCATTGGTCTCTCTCTAGTATTTCTCTGTCCTTCTTGAAGTGGGGAGACCAGAACTGAACGCAATATTCCAGATGTGGTCTCACTAGTGCAGAGTAGAGGGGGAGGAGAACCTCCCTTGACCTGCTGGCCACACTCTTCTTGATGCACCCCACGATGCAATATTGGCCATCCTGGCCACAAGGGCACATTGCTGTTCCATGAATAACTTCTTGTCCACCAGGACTCCAAGGACCCTCTCCATGGGGCTGCTTTCCAGTGGGTCTACCCCTGAACTGTACATGTAGATGGTGTCGTTCCTCCCCAGGAGTGGGACTCTACACTTATCCATGTTGAATTTCATTAGGTTTGCCTTTGTCCAGCTCTTCAGTCTGTCCAGATCTCACTGGATGGCAGCACAGCCTTTCAGCGTATCAGCCACTCCTCCCAGTTTAGTAGCATCATCAAATTTGCTGAGGGTACACTCAATCCCTTCATCCAGGTCATTGATGAAGACGTTGAATAAGACTGGACCCAGTAATGAGCCCTGGGGTACACCAATAATAGACATTAGCATTTTAAATATTCATATATATGAGGGAAAAAAATATGATTAATTATCTACTAGGACCACTTTTGACTTTCTGCAAGGGGAGTGTATTCTGAAATTCAAAATGTTTTCTCAGGAAACAACTGTAGCAATTATGATGGATGCCCTTGCTTAACACATATAGTGAGGTTTATGAATCAAACACCCACTCTGAAATTAGCCCTTAGTTCTTTGATCACCTTGCTTATTGCAATCTCAACATAGAAAGGGAAGGAAATAATTTGTATGGCAATAATTTGTAGCCACTAAAAGATGTAGAGCAGGCACTCAAAAAGGATTGACATATCACTATAAATTGCATCTATCTGTTTGAAAGGGAGTCCTTATAGAAGCAATGTGTTTCTAACTGATTCTCCCGAGCAGGTGGGCATCTTCTTGCTTTCTGCTGTATTTCTAAGTAAAGCACCTTTGAGGAAGTCATTAGTGCAACAGTAGACTAATGAAAAATTACAGACATAAATCAAGAATTGCACAAGAAGAAATAAATTATTTTTCAAAAGTTTTTCATGTGAAGTCTGTTTTGTTGCATCAGACTACCAGGCATAACCTCACAACAGCTTCAGATTTTTTCCAGAGAGCTTCTAGTTGAGTAATATTTTCTGTTCTTGCTTTGCAAAACAGGTATTTAGCAGTTATGTCCTCATTTCAACAGGTGCTTAACATTCTGGCCAAGGGAAGAGATGAAAAAGCACGTTGGACAGTACTTCCTCTTTTGTACAAGAAATGACTGAAAAAATTCAGGAAGGATGTGTTTCAGCCTAACTGATGCAACTGCCAGAAACTTTTTAACTGTTCCTTCATTCAGTAACCATCTTAAACCGTATCTTTAAATATGCCCATCTTGGGTAAAACAGAATCCAAGTTGCATGGTTTTTCAAGAGTCGACCTGGTCTGTCCTTCAGGAGGGATGTGCTCCTTCTGTTCCTTCCTCTGAACCACTTCAGGGTGAATTGCAAAGGAGGGAAAGGGACACACAGAAGGTACTAGTGATTGGTTTATCTTCTCCTTACACTTCCCTGCTCCTATCCCTGCCAGGATACTGCCTCAGATAGCTCTGTTCCCAGATCTATCTTGCGTCCTAATTTACTACTGAAGTGTGTCTGATTTCCAGAGGACTCAGTGAAATGCACTGAATATATATCAAGATCATTATTCTCATATGCCAGATGGGTGGTTTACAGCTGCCTGCAGTAGCTGGCATAGTAATAGACTCCTGACATGAATTAATAAAAAATAGACAATTCAACACAGAAATTTCCAAATTTTCAGTAATTCCAAGGAGACAAAATAGCTTAGTTCTGTCCCAAACTTTGCAAACTAGAGCATATGGACAGCTATTATGGCAACCTTCAAGAAAAAGGATTAGAACAAAGCTATTTTAACCTCACGTGTCTTGGAACTAGCAGTTTAATGACCTTCATTTGCATTGTCTGTGAAATGGGGATAAATAAAACTCATCATACAAAGCCACTGAGATATATAAAAGTGCCTCTGCTGAAAATCCTTTCTAAAGCATCATACTCTACTAGCATTTGACTGTTAGCATGAAATTGGTTCTTAAGCTGTTCTTGGCTTTGTGTGAACATTGTTTCCAGACAAAGAACCTTTTGTTTTGTTTTTTTTTTCCCTTCTCTTTAATTTGTCTTTGCCTATTTACTTCAAGGTTTGCTATTCTGTGAAAACTGGATGTTATCACAGAATCACAGAATGGTAGGGGTTGGAAGGAACCTCTGGAGATCATCAGTCTAACTGCCCTGTGAAAGCAGGTTCACCTAGAGATCACACAGGAATGCATCCAGGTGGGTTTTGAAAGTCTCTAGAGAAGGAGACTCCACAACCTATCTGGGCAGCCTATTCCACTGCACTGCCACTCTCACAGTGAAGTTTTTCCTTATGTTGAGGTGGAACTTCCTCTGCTCCAGTTTGTGTCCATTCCCCTTTATCCAGCAGTGCACCTTGCACAACTGAAAAGAGATGTCAATATTATGTCAAAGGGCACTTTGCCACTCAAAGTGGATGAATGCTACATACTTGGCATCTCTTATGTAGTGTGGATGTTGTCTTTCTCCTTATTACACTACTGCATTAAAGCATAAACATCATGGATAGAAATACAGAATTTCAAAGATATTCACAGTCAACATTTTAGTTTCTAGCTCTGTGTAAAACAGCTTATGCTTTTATCTATCATACCTCTAGTTACCCTTTTATCAAGCTTTAGGTACCTGATATATTAAGGAAATAATTTCCTGACCTAAATCTTGAGTGGGTTGTAGGGATAAAGATATTTCAAATACATGGCATATCCATAGGTGTCCCTTATTTTAAGTTTAATTTAGACTATTGAAAGAAAATGCTATCCAGAGCAAGACTCAAAGCAGCCAGAGGTGGAAGAGGACTTACACAAATAAACCTTTAGAACAGCTTTTTGTGCTCCTGCAATATGTTTGCAATGGAAGCTAGGAGAGTGTAGGAGAGGGTCATTTATGTATTCTTCCTAGAGTTACACTCCAGGGATGTTTCTACTCTTCTCAATCCATCTATTTCACTGAAATTCATTAAATCAAGTCCAGAACTGATGTTTTGAAAATCTTGCTTGGCCCTTTTTTACATCATTAATTTTTTTCCCTTTCACCATCACTGTGAGAGTTTTTATACATAGGCTAGTCATGCTACTTTATTTGTTGAGACAGCAGCTGTGCTTCGAAAGAGTTTAAAATTAACATTTAAAGACTATCAAAGTAAAGAAATCCACTTTAGAGTTATACAGTTGTAAGCAAGGACAGTGTTGTCCCTATCTAAGTAATATTTAAACTCTTATCAGATTAGGCATCTACAGCAACATATGCAGTTCATGAAGTAGAGCCTCTACAATGCTAAAAAAGATATAGATGTCAAAAATATGCATTTTTATGTATATATAGCACTCAAATTCAAATGTTTTTGAAATAATGAGCTTAGAGATATAATTTAAATGACACATTATAAGTACACAGTCCTGCCAAACTCTTAGGTATGGAATTTGCCTTTAAATTTCATGTAACAACCAATTTGCTGAGTAGGGGCCTAAAAATACATGCCTTGAGTTGTAAAGATAGGAAGAATTTATTTTTAATGTTTATTTTGTTAAAAAAAAAAATTAATAAATAAGTGGTTTGTTTTGTTTGTTTCTTTTTACAATTTCTAATTTAAATTTTAAGAAGTTAATATATTCTAAATGTTATCTAGGCCTTTATCCTTTGTTGCTCATTAAGGAGAGGAAGCAATAAGGTTAGATGAAGCTGATATTACATGTGATCTTCCAGTTACTTTGCAAACAAATGATGAAGTCTCCTAGGGACGATTTATGCTCTCTTCTGCCCTAGGCTTGAAAAAGGTTTAGCAGTCATGCTAACCTGCACAGTGGTTTTCTTTTACTGAAAAGCCTGCATTAGGTATTACATTTAAATGCCCATTTATTTCACTTGCTAGCTTGAGGAAGTACTGAATTGCAGTTACTGTTACCACTGGGTCAGAGGGCAGACTTTTCATAACAGTTGTCCGTAAGCTGCACTCAGTAATGTAGCCAACCTCTTTTTTTTTTTTTTTTTTTTTGGTTAGGTGTAGATAAAAGGTAATATTATTTTGTCAACCACAAAAAAACTGTTTCAAAGTATAATAATTTATAACTGTATTTTAAAGCACACCTACTTAACCATAATTTGCAAACTTGAGTTTCTCAGAACAGAGAAACATTTGTAATATTTTTGTTGCACTTTAAAATCTGGAGGGGGTCAGGTGTGGAGGTGTGTGGCAATGGGTGCATTAGCTCTGTATGGAGAAAGTTTCTGCTGCTGGTCTTACATGCCATCACAAGGATTTTCTTGGACAACCACATGGTCCATATGTTCTTACCCTGGATAACTATCACCAAAACTTGTATCACTCCTGAAAAGAAATGCTACCTATAGATGAAAAGGATTTTGTTTAAATTATGTCACAGACTACCCCCTTCTAAGCTTTCATCTGGTAAAATAGCATTTCAGTCACACTGATCCACATTGTTACTGCGTGAGTGTGTAGTCTCAACACAGCTAAAATTCTAGCACCAGAGTCTGATTCAGTACCTAAAGCACTTTCCACTAAACTTTCCTACATTTTTTTTTTTTTTTTGGCAGGTAGAAGAAGCGTGAACAGTCAACAGGTGAGATAAGCCTCATTTCTTTTAAGTGTGGCAAACAGAGCTGTCTGTTGTTGGACAACACATCTGAGCTCAAGACAAGAAAAGTAAGCCACCCAACCAGAGCATCAGGACTGCAGAATGGTTGATGCAGCTGACCGAGAAGGCTGTAAACCGGCCACTACAAATCACCATGCAGAGGAATTATCAGGGATGAGGGGAAAAGAAAACCCACCTCAACCTTCCTTTACCCAAGATTCTGTGACATTCAGGGGAATAAAAAGTGTTTTAACATGGCTTACACACCACATATTTGAACACAATTAAGAGAACAGAGATACAAGTATAAACAAACCTGCCTGTATGCTCCATACTCGTCTTTCCTTGAGATTGAATGCCCAAGCACAAGCACATGTGTAATGACAGTGTACCTATTCACTTGCTTTGAAAATGCCTGTGTTTGTGCCCCTGTCCGGCTGGCTTACCTTCAGATAAGCTTTTGAAAATGTTGCCCTTAATCTTTTTGAAATAATTCCATATTTTGGACAGATGGAATTTCTGTCAAAGTGCTTACTGCTGTTAATATCTGCATAAGATTTCAATCAAGGTTGTTTATTTGGTTTTTTCAACCAGATATTGGAAAAAGTTGCCAGTCCTTTACATTTTCCAACTTCTGACTAATACAAGTACTCTTCTGTATCAAAAGTAAATCTCTGTCTGAAACTATTGGCCCCTGAAAAATGTGGTGGATAATGCCAATCTTTCCATATCCTCCTCAGCAGAGACCTGCTACTAGGTATCTCTGTAATAGTCTTTGTTGGGTGAAATTATCAAGATAATGCCACTAAAGCTCTACTCATGCACACTTCATAGTTTTCCTGCTTCATTAGTTCCCAATCATTCCATCAGCTAAGAGATTTTCTGCTTCAAACATTGGATGCTCATATTTGTGCTATTGTTTTTAGTAAATGCTAGGAAGGAGAAATATGAGCACAGTCCTCCTTCGTAAGCAAATGTACCTCAGGAAATCCACTGTGATTTGTGCTGCAGAACCTTGGGCTGCTGTAATTTACCCTTGCATACAGGCGACTTTTAGAGTAGCTACCAATACTTAAGGAGTTTTTTTCCTGTTACCATCATATTTATCAGTCTAAATGTGATGCCAGATATATTCCTCTTCCTAGACAGATAACACTAGCACAGCAGCACAAATGTCACCCTCTCTGTCTCCAGGGACAACATCGTAGTACAGATTTGGCATTTTAAAAATTTGCTTCTTATGGCTCAATGAGTTAAAGTGCATTCCATAATGTGAAGCAGTAGCTTGGGTAACACAGAAGTATATGGGTTACAGACATCAGCAGTTTTATAGTTTTTACTTCAAATAGAAAAGTAGCTGTTTTTCTCCTCTTTCTACTACTAAGTAAGCTCATTGTAGGAACTGAACTAGGCAGGTTTGTTGGGCGAAGACCATGTGAGAATACAGCTTTTCTTCCCCTAGTAAAAAAAAAAACAAACCAAAATAAACTAATGGAAGAGAAAGGAGCAATTCCACTATTTTGGAAAGCAGTTCCTGTCAAAGCTTTCCTCATTTCAAAAAATAAAAACAGTGATTGCTCCTCAGGTGGGGTTTTTTGTTGGTTGGTTGGGGTATTTTTGGTTTTTTGGTTTTTTTTTCATTTGTTTTTTTCTTGTTGTTTGGGTTTGGTTTTTTTTCATTGTTTGTTGTTGCTGGTTGTTTGGTTTGTTTGTTTGTTTTGTATAAAATCACCCACCTAATATTCTAGATTAATATAAATTGCTGATCACTGCACTTACATGGCCTTTCACAAAGCTCTGCTTCTGGTTTTGTAAATTAAAACTCTATCCCTGGAAGATGTAGGACAAGTCTTACTGCTCATTGTCACATAGGAAGTCTTTAGTAGAGCTAGAAATGGAAAGTTATTCCAGTGAGTTTACCAGAAGACAATTTCTTCCTAAAGCGTATTGTCTAAGTACACCACATTGCAAATTGGTGTGTTGGTCATCAAGACAAAACCATTTCAGGAATTGTGAAAGCTTCATTTCTACATAGCTGGAAACATAACAGATTTCAAATATTCTCGTTAATTCTGCCTTTTGTGGTTTTTTCCCAAAATGGCACAAATCTACTCCCGGCATTGTTCAAGTAAGCCTGGGTTGGTTTGTGTTTGCTACAGTCTTCTGGTGTAGGGATATGACTGCTTGTGAGCCTGGGGCTCTGACATCTCCTGGAAGCACTGGGTTGCTGTGGCTGCTCTGGGGACCAGTGAAGTCTAGCACAGCCTTGCAGAAACACCTGTTCTAAGAGCCACAAAACTGAAAAACATGTATTTATTCTGTATATCCCCACTCTTCTCCTTTATCTCCACCTCAGTGTATAGCAGTATTCTTTTATTCTACGCTGTCTAGTTTAAATAATAAAAGTTCAATATTGTATTGCATAAATATTGACACTTTATAGTCCCTTTTCCCAGGAGAAGTAGAAGAAAAACTGTGAAGATAAGCCACCGATGAGGTCTTAACTTCCATCTAATGACTTTCATTTCAACACAGAAGCTTCTGTCAGTGGAATGTATACTGGAAAGCAATGTTCTGTGCAGGGCAGCATTTTCTGCACTGACCTGCCAGTGGCTGCCAGGAATAACAAACAAAAAGAAGTTGTTTTCAGAGCAGTTGAGTTATGGAGGGCTATTTTCAAGATATGCTTTAAAATATTTATTTCATTCAAATGGGAATGTGACCACAGTGTCTGCCTCCTGCAATACTGTTACTTAATTTTTTATTATTTCTTTGAAAGTACTCAGCAGAATACTGAAGCTTGCAGACAATATCCTGCTGATACATTCATCTGCAACACTCATGTCTTTTCATCCTTTCTGCTCCACCTCAACTCTTTAAATTCAATCCTCTGATTCCTCTTGTTTCTATGATTGACTTTTTCTACACTTTTTCTACACTGCTGAGAGTCAGCCAGATGGCTTGCTCCTAGAACATAGATCTCGTTAAGCCAGGAGTCAGTGGCTTAACAGGTCTTTATCTGTGTTACCTCATAATAAGGACAGCAAAGCCAGATCAACTATCTTAACCCAGTTAGATGCTGCTCTTCAAGACAGCTTTGCAATTTTGTCTCATTCCTTCAATTGTAATGTATTAAGTCTGATACGTGTGTGTGTCTCTGTGTGTACTTGTGCGCACATCCGCCTACCCCCATGACTTTTACCTTCTGAATGTGATTTTAGCTTTTCTTTTATTCTACTGAGGCACAAACTGCTTTATCCAGTTGTCACATTACTTGCTCGGATACAAAATGCAGCTGAGTGAGTGGTATAACAGCACACCTGAATTTTTAATTTTTTTTTCTGAATATTACTACAGTAATTATGGACTGTAGGTATCAACACCACCATTTCTAGTTTTTGTCCAGGTTATACAAAATAGCTATAAGAAGGTGGGCAATTAATTCAAAATCTCATTATTATTTGGGTTAACTAATACAGTCTAGTTATGTTTACTACTTTAAAAATTGTTGAAGAATTTGAAAGTATGTTCTTTTTTCCTTAGTGTTTTCTACTTGAGGCATAAGGTTTAAAAAAAAAGATAGATTTCATGTTTAAAATAACAGATTTCAAACATTGTTGAAAATCTACAAACAGAATTTTTCTTAATCTGTGCCTCTGTGGATTATTTTTCAAATCTGTAAGATCTGGTGACACTCAGGTTACTGCCCAAAGCCAAGTTGTGCCTTAATGTAAGAAGTCAGTCAAGAAAGCCCAAAAAAAAACAAAAAACAAAAAAGAGGTCTATCTCCCGTGATGTAGCTTTTTTAGCTACAGCAAACTCCTATATATTTAATGAGCTGCAAAAATGAAGAGACAACAGATAAGAATGTTCCTCATTTTATTAAATATACAATAAATAATTATTCTGTCCCCCCGAAATAAAGGGATTTACCTTTTATATTTACTCTTTATAGCATGACTTATATTTAATAAGGCATGGCTGTGTAGACAGCATGTTTTTTCAAGATCAGGGAGTAAAATACTGCATTCAGTACCAGTATATTATTCAAATAATTTTCCTGTATTCAACAAACATTTTCTGGTGAACAGGAGTTAAATTTTATGCATTTGCATGGTGTCTTAAGAATTGTAGTTGCAGGCAAAAGCTTAAAGGGCTGTGAACATATATACCTGTTTCAATCCATCATGCTGCAATGAGCTCTTTATGATGAGAATGTAGAAGGAAGAGAAGGGAAAGAAATGCAAGGAAAGGGAGAAGATAAGAATTGAAATATGATATAGCAAAATACATTGCTAATTTACAGTATCTCCTTAGGAGGCTTATTCAGCACCCTGAATCATGTAATTAGTATGTGCAATTATGCAATAGTTTGGTAACCTGACCATTCTGCTGCTGTAGTTACAGATCTACGAGAGACCTCTAGCACGTATCTCATGAGCCACCAGACAATACCATTCAATACAGCTACACTGGTATACACTAGCAAGAGCCATGTGGGATGTGTGAACTCATTCTGCTCATGAGCCACACAGCACATGGGAGAGGGGATATATGTGACTGTGGAAGGATGAGGAGAGAAAAAGGGTCTGAGAGAAGCAAGCAAGGCTGAAAGCTAACCAAGCCAAATAGTCTTGCTAGTTTTGGCCCAGTGTGCTGGTTTATCCATATGTGTCTATACGATCTGACTCCATGCAGAACAAATCTAGATATGGATTGTCTAAAACAAAGAAATTCTGGAGGTGGGTGAAATGCTTCACTTTGTTCACACCTCTTACTGAGTTTTTCATATTCTTGTATACTTACGTCATCTTAAAAAAAACATATTTGCTTTTGCTTTGGGCAAAACAGCTTTCCAGCTCTTCTGTAATTTCTTCTGGTATTGCCACAGCTTCAGAAAAAACAACCTGTGTTGTGTAAATTGCAAGTTTTGAAAAATTATTAATTGGAGCATTGCTTTTTCCCCTGCTGAAAATTGAACAGAACAACCGGGAAGTGAATCGAGTGCTGGATAGAAACAGATCAACTCATTTTCATAGCACTCCCAAGTCATTTCCCCCTCAATTTCATAAAAGCACCAAGTCATCACAACAAAACATTGAGAACGCAGTTGTGACAATAAAATTAAAATTAGAACATGGTAACAGTGGGCATGAGTGTACACATGCCAAATCTGGTCATTTAGTGAGAAATGTGCTTTCCCTCACATGCCTCCAAATACCTTTGAAATAGATGGACTCTTTAGCTCTCTGCTTCTACCACCCCTCCAGCAGGGCTGTCAGACCAGCTGCAAATCTACTGTGATTGCAGGGAGAAGAGGCCTGTGACTGCACCAGACCTCTTCACCCACAGATCCAAATATCTGCTCCTTTCTCAAGCTATGGAGGTCACCACTAAGATTCTTAATTTTGCATCATAATCAATTTTTGAAACAGATAAAAACTGTAAACACCTGATCTCATTTGATGGGATGACCAGAATTCCCTCTCAAACAATGTCCTGCAGCTGGCACATCAGGTAATGGGCCCACACTTGATGCTGGATAGAGGGCGGACATCTACTTACACAGAGTAAATGGGAAACCTGAATAGTCAGATTTGCTCTTATATGTCTGCAGTCCATCATGCTCATTGATGTTCAAATACTTGGCAGGCATTTTATCACATTCAAAGTAATGTAGTGTGTTTTTAAATTAAACTTCTCTCTGTAATTTTTGACAGTTGTTTCCCCTTCTTACCTCCTGTCTCTTCTTTGGATTCCTTATTTTAGTACCCAAGACTCCCCCAGAATGAAACAAACCACTTGTAAATTAATTACTATTGTTGTTTTTGCTTTCTTTTCAAAAAGTTAAAATAATGAGATCTGTTTCTCTTCTTTCCAATCCCCTAAAACAAATCCCAAAGGAAGAGAAAAAGTCAGCTACTGCTTTGCTTATTTTCTAACATACAACCTTGAAGACTTACAGAATATTACAGATTCACGCTATCAGGGCAGCAAGCTTTGTCTGCATTAAGTGGGTTTAAGCTTCTAAGAAGCAGTTCTCTAATCTGTACATGATCTACTTCGTTCTCTGTCATTACTTGTAAACTGATCTCTGGCTTGAACTGATCTTGTCTGTGTTTCTCTGTAAAGAGAGATGCAAAGTGAGTGTTTAACAATGCTGCCACTGTTACAGTACCCTGCTTATAAACTGTCCAGTATCATTTTGAAGTGGCCCAGTGGTTTCTTTAATCTTTTGATTAAATCTTGCCAGGGTAACATTTCAAAAGGCAGCAAAGGTCATTTCATGAATATAGAGGTACATGTTCTGTGCACTGTTTGCTCTCACTCCATCCTTTCCACTCCTCCCCCCCTGGAAAAAAAAAAAAAAAAAAAAAGCAGGCAGCCTCATGTACAAACGGATGCATGCAAAATATCTGGTTCCACAGAAGGAATTGATTGCTTTTCTCCTGCATATTGATTTTGCTGCTGTGTAAGCCTCAAACATCCATGTTGAAATATTTTGAGACTATCTGAGATTTGCAACAGGCAACTCCCCAAAACCTTTCTACTTTGAAACTATTGATTTAGTTCTATGTATAAATCAAGGATTTTTTTTTTCCAAAGACATAGTAGATTCAAAGTCAAAATTAAAAAAAGCTGAGACAACACATTATGTACTTGTCATACAGAGTTGTCTCATATGGATGGGGAGGCTGCACAGCTACTCTGATGATATGTAATCAGGTACACATACTGCATCAGGAGGCAGGGCAGAAAAAACAATAGCATCATTAATACCTTGTATAAATCTAGTCCTGTTTGTTCTTCATGCCCTTTTGATTATACAGGGAAAAAAAAGAGAAGAGATTCAGAATGACATCTGTGTTTTCAAGAGGAATTTGTGTTGGTGTGCTTGACCTGCAGACATCTTGATTGTCCTGCGAAGAAAATCACAGTGATTGTAACCACAGCTTTTAAAGAATGAAGGAAGGAAATACCAGGACTTACTGTTTATTTCTAGATAAGAATTGGTATATCTTAGGAGGTAATCAGAAAAAATCAGCGTAATTCATTTTCTAATGGTTTTATTAGCTAAATAACAGCAATTTTATTTAAGCTCAAAGGATACAAACACCAAGATCTTAAAAGGTTAACATATAGATGGCATGCACAGGAGGACACACACCATTTTTTATATATTGGGAGCTTGGTATCTTACAAATTTCTGGAATTGCTCTGCCACTGAGAAGGAAAAATTGGAATATTTATGTTATAATATTTTTTTTCTAAAGCAGAGTGACATTATTGAAGATATCCTTTAAAATTCCTTGCTGATCACCAGATTTATGTCTTGAAATTGTCATCGTCTGTAGTGGTTTTAGTAATATGTTAATTTCTAATATTGCAAAGAACTAATTTAATGTGTAAGTTA
>WTSP01001554.1:55982-70667 GCA_025331215.1 Actenoides lindsayi | reverse complement strand
AAATTAAAATAAAAGAAGAAAAAAATCCCCAGACCAGCAGAGGGCTGCTGCCTGCAGGAGAATGAAACTGCTGCATTTGAACACTGCAGTGGAACTCCACCAGCTCCACGGGAGCATAAATAAAAGGGACCAAGTCATAAATCTTTGGTAAGTAGAACACACAGCATCCTACAAACATAGTGTTACTCGGTGACATTTTGTTTTGAGAGATCAGGGACAAATGTCCCTAAGGAAAAAGAAAAAAGGAAAAGCAAAAGTCAGCAGAGCCACAAATTGTCAAAATGGGAACATCAAAGCAATTTTTCTATTTTATTAGATGGCTAAAACAACTTCACTTTTAAAACACAGCCGTAGAGATTTCAGCATTTATGTATCAATATTACAATAATGAAAAGGAGAAGCTGAGGAAGACAAATAGAGCATGAAAAGATGTCATCACCTGGACAGACCAGGCTGTATGGTCTAGTCTGGCCTCAGGAGATGAAAATCCACGGAGGTACACTAAATAAAATGACTCCAGCAAAAATGAACTCTAGCAATAAACAAACAACAAACAGACAAATCACTAGGCCTAAACAGCAGAGCTCTCCCAGGCCTTTTCATGCTGCTTTATATTTCTGAAAGTTATCAATATTAGCTGGCTAATCCTGTCAGTCCCAGTAGGGAAGTCAAGCATTATCTTAGTTTTACAGCAGGGCACCATAAAAATGAAGGAAAAAAACCCAAAATGAACAAACAAACAAACAAAAAACCATCCCCCCCCAAAAAAACAAACAAAAACCAGAACAACACAATACAAAACAAAAAACCAAGATAAATTAACTCGCCAAAATCTCCACCCCAAGTCAACGGCTGAGCTTGTTAGGGCCAGTGAAGACTACATAGTTATTGTTTCTGAATAATCTGCCTTATAACTTCACAGTGACATGAACAGAGCCTGGTTTGTACACATCTCCACTACTCTTCCCCCGAGAAATGACCCAGCCAGGACTCTGTAGCACTTTAGAGACCATAAGAGAGCAAACAGAGACTCAAACCTCTGAGAAGTTGAGCACCTTTAACCCAACGGGCCTTGAGAGTGTAGAATAATCTTGTCACAGCAGAATTAGAACTCTACAGGACCAAGAACAGAGTTAGTGTTTTGTGTACACAAAAGATTCCAACCCCAAAATGAAGTTATACATATGTAAAACATGTAGTGCACTATGTATACAAATGCTGGGCTTATTCACATCTGACATCCCACAGCAAGTTGTAGCTGTTGCTGGATTTATCAAGAGAGGAAAAACAGCAGCACAACTGGGACAAGGAAACCAGGTAAAGATGGGGAAGACTGGACTTCTACACAAGGCCAGGTTGTTAGGTGCTCTGGTGGACTTCTCCAGACCAAACACATCCTGCACTGCCCTATTTTCACTGCTGCTTGTGCCGGGAGATAAGAGCGTTACCCACCAGCGCAAGAGCTCACCTCTGATCGCAAGGTAGACAGATCCTTTGATCAGGATCTTTGCCTTGCCCACATTTACAATCCCCACCATTTCAACGAGGAGAAAGAGGCCTAAGACACACGGGTTTCTCCCCTCTGGTGGGCTCTGAAGAAATTTGCAGTAGAGAAGCAGACACTTGAACACTAAATATGATGTCAAGTTTGCTATTCTAACCCATCTTTTTATGAATTCTTGAGAAGTAATCCATGGACCACCTGGTTCTGCAGAGCCACAGGCACCAAAACACTGGGAATAAATAAGCATCGGTGGGGCTAGAGAGGCTCTTGGCCATAACTCCTCTGATTCGATGGTGATCAGAGTAATGGTGATGGCTGCATTACAACGCAGATCCAGGAACCATGCCTATTTCTGCAGCACTTCCTCCGAGCAGGAAGAGCCACCTGGTAGCGAGATGGCAATTGTCCCAACTGTTCTAGTAGTCTGGCTGTTGCTTTCCCTAGCAAAGAGGCAGGAACAATAAAGGTAAGGTCACGTTGTACATCCTGAAGGTCGATGCAAACTGCTCAGGTGATTTCAACACACAGACGTGTGGAATACCAGAGAGGAATTATTGCTCAAAAGTATTAAACGTTTGCTTGCCTTCATTTGTCTGTTGGCTGAGCTGACAGACTTCTGCTTTAAGGATGAAAGACAGTAATTTGTAAAGTGCTGGGCTTGTATTTTCAGTTTGCATTGTATCTGCTTGCAGTATCATTCCACTTGGTGCTCTAATTCGCTTGAATATTCACGGCGGAGACTTCGTCTTAGGCGGCTCTTAACTAGAACACTGCCAGGGGTCTGCCTCTGCTGCCAGCAACGAGAAGCTCACTCATGGGTCAAACTCCTCTCTCACTCAGCTCAACTTGAGCAAGGCCTCGAAGTCACTGAGACTGCACAAATGTAACCGAGTGGAGAATTTGACCCTGTAATGAATTCAGCGCAATCAGAAAAAAAATCAAAACAAAACAAACAAACCAAAAACCAAAACGCCAAAGAGAAGCAAAAGAGATGCGATCTCACAAATACGAGCCAGGAAATCAACCACAGACCCAGAAGAAAAGCAGCACAGGACTAACCCCAGAAACACTACGGCAGCTCTTCCTTTCTCATCGATGATTGCTGATTTTAATCAGGCTTCCAAGATTTATAGGAGCGCGAAGTCTGGAAGAAAGCGCAGATCTAACTGATTTCAAAAGCTAGTGACAAACCGTTCAAGGCCGGGGCTTGCAGAGTATAAAGCATCTTAAAAGTGGTGCCACTCATAGCCACGTCTTTTCAACACAACAAATGCCCGTGTTTCACTGGGCTACAGAGCTTGTGTCATTGCCAAGTTCCAATATAATACTTGGCTTTGTCTTTGCCACGATTTTTGTACAGCCAGCCACTGCGAACGCACAAACAGCTCTCAGTCTTCCTCTCAGCTTTCTGAGGGAAAAGGACTACTTCAAATACTGCCTCTGTACCAAAATGGATCCACAGAGGAAATACAGAGAGCTCTGGCCGCCTTCTTCCCACACTCCAGAGCCACTGAGCTCAGCCTGCGAAGAGAAAGGCCCAAGCTCCAGGCTCCCCCCTCGCTGCCTTGCACTGCTCCAGAGGCAGCAAGCAGGCAGGGATCCAGCCCAGCAAGCTCCCTGGGGATTTCCCCAGCAGTAGAGCATCACAGCGTGGTTTAGCACCACTCTCCTCCTAATTCTGGTGTAAAGAGCGGTAAGCAAGGTGAGGACAATACCTGAAGGGCAGCTGTACTCCAGCAATCCCAATCTGCCCCAGCAGCATCTCACGGCCTTCAAAACCAAATGCAGGTTAGAGAAGCTGTGCTGTTAAGGCCAGCTTTGCTTTAGCCCTGTTTCTTAAGAAAACAAATTTTAAATGTTCAGGCTGATCGTAATTCCCCATAACAACAGAATAAATTAGCAAGTTTCAATCCAGTTTGAAAGAGCAAGAGAAGTCTCTAAAATTCCACAAATTCCATAGAAAGTGTGGAATGTCTAGGGGGGTGGGAAAAAAAGGGGGGGGGGGATTTAAACTATTGCTCCCACAATGGAAAGAATAATTGTGATTTAATCCTTAAAGTATTCCAAAAGAATGAAGAAAGATGGACAGGCAGCAGGAACAGCTCCAGATGAACCACAAACACTGTCTTCACCTCGCCCAGGAGACAAGGGACACAGAGAGAGCAGGGGGAGGAAGGGAATACAGGGTACAAAACTGGAGGAAAGAGTTCCTTACTTCCACATCTCATTGCACAAGATGACAGAATAGCAGAAGAGTTGAGGTTAGGAGTGATCTCTGGAGATCATCTAGTCCAGCACCCTTGGTCAAAGCAGAGTCAACGAGAGCAGGGTGGCTCAAGGCTGTGTCTAGGCTGGTTGTGAATAGATGCAAGGATGGAGACGTCCCAACATCTCTAGGCAACCCGTGCCAGGCTCAACCCACCCTCACAATGGAGAAGCTTCTTCCTATATTTAAATGGAACTTCCTATACACTCACAAAGGCCCAGCTAGGATTAGTGCCTTAGCACAGAAGGGATTATATGCAGATAATGGAACAGAAGCCATCTTTCCTCTCAATTCACAACCTAGGCAAGACGTATGAAATGGGGAAGACAAAACACACGTAAGAGAAAATAATCCTCCAAGGAAACACAGTGCATCAGTGTTAATTTTCCCAAGCCAATGCATCTGTAGAAGAAGTGGGAGAAAACCCCAGAAGTACCTTATTTTTCAGTCTACCATAACCATATAGTTTAAAACAATTAAATAAAACTCTACCAATAATATATGCTTATGTAGAAATAGGCTGTTTTCTTAAGAATATTTCTACCAGCTCTTCTAGCAGTAAACATTAATCTATTTTAAAAGGGCTGAAATGATTTAAGGGGCTCAGACTTGAGATGTAACATCCCCAAAAGTTTTCTAAGCATTCCTTCTTAAAGTCTTCATTAATTTGCTGTAGGAGTTTGCAGCTGAAGAAAGAACCAGATACCTGTCTAACATCCTCTAGATCAAGAAGCCAAGCCTTGAACCAGTTTCCAGTTTGAAGAGGCAAAGTAACTTTGATATTTCAGAAGAAAAAACAAAAAACAATAACCCCACCAAACCAAAACACAAATGGCCAGACCTTCAAAAGGAAACCCATAACCCATTCCCGTACCTGTTGACAGCAGGTCATCTCAACCTGACAGCCACAAATACCCAGCATTTACAACCTGAAAATAAGGTGAGAACTTTGGAATAAAATACTGGGAGAGATGATGAGACTCCAGTAAGTTAAAAATCTGAGCATCAAATCCCTTCCTTAACCTTAGGGCCAGGTCACGGTTACAAAAAGGGATTCACACAGTCACCAATTTGCCAGCCAGAGCAAGTGGCTGGTGTGCTGAGTAACCCAACCCTCAGCTGGCAAACACCCGGCCAAAAGACAGGAGAAACTTTTAACCATCCCACATGGTGTATTTCATACCACAAGGATTTGGAATGTGAAGTCTTCTTTTCCTACTTAAACTTGTCTTTTTGTTCAAAGGCGGCAAGACGGCAGCCTTGGCAAAGCCTTGTGCTAGCCTGGCTCAGAGGAGGAGCCAAAAACAATCTTCTTTTGTTAAAAATAAAATTGAAACAAAAAACATCCATCCCCAGCTCATATTTAGCTGCAAATATGTTATCACTGGTCCCTCTTCCTCATAAATTATGCTACCATAGGGCAGGTGAGCCAACATTATGAAGCTGGACTACGAGGTACCTCATCCTGGACCAAAACAACTAAACAACCACTTTTCCAAGAGCAGCATCTGTGCAGGTATCTAGTGTCCACATTGCTAGCCACACAACATAATTAAGAAAAAGACTGAAAGCAGATAAATAGCCAAGCAATTCCATCAACACTCCCTGCAAGGGCAGCATGAAGACCTTCTACATTCTCATCTGCAGCTGAAGGGCTGCTGTTCAACCTTTGGCAGATTGCAATTTAGGAGTTCTAAGAGTAGGTGTTAGACTGTAGGAAATTAACGCCTTTTTGGTCCAGACCAGTTTGCTTCTTCCAGAAACCAGCTCCTCCATTATTTTTGTTCCAGTCAATAGCACATTTAATAGCTAAATGACAAGGGCAGGCAGCTAATAGCATGTAAGGCTGAACACACAGAAGAATGACATTGCAAAAGCAGAACTTGTTAATGTACATGACGTACGTAATGCAGACACTTAAAAAAAAGATATGTACATCACATTGTTGTTTTTTTTTTCTCCTACAATAAGCACATACTGCAAAAGACAACAAATAAAAATTGCAAGAGCCTCAGTATATAAAGAGAGCATGTTGTTTTGTAAGCAGAAGCAGGCAGCCAGAAGAGCACTTACTAAATGGATGCCTGAAAACAGTTTTCTTTTTAGTTTTTATTGTTGTTGTTTGGGGTTTTTTTGTTGTTGGTTTTTTTTGGTTGGCTTGTTTTGGTCTGTTTTTTGTTCTTTTGTTTTGTTTTTTAAAGGTAAGCACTTCATTGCAAATATTATCACGCCTACAATTCCCACATAATGTTGGAACACTAAAACAAAAGAGAAAAAAAAGAAAATATATAGCATTTGCCCACCCCAAGGCATCCAATGCTGGTTACTTCCCCCTGCACCAGCCCATTCACTGGCAGTTGATATGGCAAATCTTGGTGCAAAGCTTTTACCAGCATTAACTCCTGTCAGGACCTGGCAAGTTATCTACTTTTTTCCCCAAACTCATTAATCAACAAGTCGCTCATTATCAATGGGTAGATGTTAAGATAAGAAACTGAAGAGCAGCCCGTTACCAGTGTCAAGCTACCTTCCAGTCTAACCTCACCCCTTCCACCACCCCAAATTAAAAAAGATTTATTTGAACAAGACTTTTTTTTTTAAATAAATATTTATTTTCCTCTTAAGCATGCAGTAAGATTTATGCAAGGAAGCCAGAGCAGGAACAGTGGAAGTCCAAAGGCAGAAATTGCCTGTCACAGCCATGGGGTGCAAACCAGCAAGCGCAGCCAGGAGAACTTTCCGAAAGTTATTTAGGGCAGCTTTAGGGCTGCTTTAATTTATGTCAGTTGACAACGGTCTCTGTGGCCTTCAGGAAATAATAAAATAATTTTCTCAAAATAAAACAGAGAGAGCTGACAACTCAAGATAAGTATTCCATTCTGCCCACTCCAGCACTGCCTAACCATCCATCAGCTCCCTGCACCAGCCTGAAGGTTACTCTGCACCGCTCCAAAGGCGGCGGTACCACTTGCGAGAGAAGGTACCTGGATTTGTTGAAATCTAAAACCCATCATTCCCCTTCTTTCTCCAGATTGCTCTTTATTCTCGGCCTCACAACGTATTTCCATTTATTATCCTTCAACAACTGTATCCCAAGGTCACTGCCAAAGAAACTACGTTCCCGTTTACAGAGTGCGGAGCGGCGATCTCACAGGCATCCCTGCCACAAACGACACATTCAAGGAAACAAAAAAACCAAAAAAAAACCCAAAAAGGCTTGCAGCTACATCAATAGCTAGTAATACACTTTTATGAAAGAAGCCAATACAATTTCCTCTGTTCCACCTAAATTCCATTATACCCAATTTTCAAAAGCTATGAAGCAATGAAAAAAAGTCTTCTGGGTGGATTTTTTGCAGTTTTTCCCAGTAATGTTTTCTTTTTTCTTTCTTTTTTTTTTTACCAGTAATGTTTTGGTTTATCAGTAATCTTTCTAGTCTGCAAACAGAATTAAAGGACTTCATAAAAATGCTATACCCCTATTCAAAATTAAATGTACAATCGGAATTAAAGGAATTAATGAAATTTTATACCCCTATTCAAAATTAAATGTAGAATAAGTCAAATGGGACTGGATGGACATTATTTATATTCTCTAGAAGCAGGCATTTGAAGTTAAGTAAGTTTGATTCGGTCACGTTTGTGACCTTTCAAGTAAACTTCACCTCTTCCAGGCAAGGGTGTTCAAGGGAATCTTCTCAAACTGTCCAGGAAAACTAAATTTTCAGTTGGCAGTTGCAAACATTGATGCTGGAAGTGCTCGCACAACTATCCAAGTAGAATGTCATAGTCTCATGCAACATACCCAACAGACTATACTCCAGAGTACAATTCAAATCTTGGAATATTGTTTAAGTGCGACCAATCCACAAGCAAAGTAAAAGCAGTTGGGGAAAGAAGAATAGTTGTTCGACAGAAAATCCAAAACAAATAAGGACTTGAAGGAAACCACTCTGTGTTTACAGACGCTACAGATGAAGACGGTTCAAGTTCATTAAGAACACTCTTTACTGCAAATTATCCACATTACTCTACAGATCAGTGTGGATGTTTTGTAGAAAACCAGTAGTGTTTATGCCTGAACCAAAAATGGAACAAATCTCCTCCTATTCCATAAGCAGAACAAACAGCATTATCGACTAAGACTGCTAAACATCTCATTTAGAACAAAACCAGAACATTTCTTTGGGATGTTTCTAAATAGAACAAGCCATGACAAACAAAAAAAAAATTCCACCCTTACCTATTTATGATGGGCTTGAGAATCTTTCTCCTGAAGTCACCTCAACTTCAAACACTGACTGACTTCACAGGGACAACTGCCAGTATCATTTGAAGAGCAGCACTCCTTGAGCACTCATTTAAGGTCTCTGTCTCTACTCTAACTTCCACCTCTTCTTCTTTTGGCTGTTCTCCTATGTGCATAGTACATTCCTCACACAATGTCTCTTACTTTGGAGGGGATTACTTCCAAATTTCTCATTTCTTTTCAAATTTCTTCCGAAAGCTGGAATTCTTTCACCACCTACATTTCTACCTACAAATTCTGAGGTGGGTATCAACACCTATTATCACCATTGCAATTACTGCTTAACTCTCTCGAGTATACAATATTAAAGACTTCCCAAAATATAATGTACACAGTAAATTTACAGTATACTGAAAAATACTGCCGTGTTGGAGGATCCAAACCGGACACTGTCTGCTCCACTCAATACAGAACAGGAATTTTAAGAACCCACTTAAAACGCTACGTTTGCTCTTTTCATGGCATCACAGGTTTTCTAGAGATCAGAAAGAATTCCTCTTGAGAGGTAAATTCTATTGAGAAGCTTTTTTAATTTCTCCAACCTTTCTCATCATCCTCATGCAGCTCTTCCCACTGCTGCAGCACAAAATGACATTAGAGTGGTGATGGAAAGGAGGAAAGTGCTTGAGCGGTGCAAGAACTCTATTTGTGAAATCGCTGCTTCCGTAGTTCCTGCTGCTGTCTGAAAGGTAGGGTATATAAATAGTCATATAGTCCTACTTACTTGACAGTGTCTGAATTTTAACAGCTCTTGGATGAGAAAGCTTACTGTGCTTTAAAAAAAAAAATAATTAAAAAAATCATTTAGAGCCTGCTCCTCTTTCAACAAGTACCTAATAATTTTGCTATTGGTACAAGGGTAAAAGACTAACAGCATGGCCCTACAAAGTCTGCAGAAGGATAGAAGCTAAAAATCACTTTCACTGCCATTAGCAAACAGGTATTTGATTTAAAAGAAAAAAAAAGAAAAAAAAAAAAAAGGATATCTGAACTTTGCAGCTCAGACACGTGGCAGGGTAATACCTGTTTGCTTCAGCCAGGGATGCAGGCGAACAGTACTTCTGAACTATCAGATCAATGGTATATAACATTAAAAAAGACCAAATCTCTCATAACTCATAACCACTACTTGAAAATCCATTAAGTCTAAGTCACTATGACACAACCCTTCATGGCAAAATTTCCTTCTTAAGACCTCTACTGCCCACAGAATTGCTTGCAGTATTTTACTTCTATGATTACTACTTAACTGTTTAAGTCTTCACAGACCATCAAAGCAAAGGGGATGGTTTCCACCGCTTTGAAAGAAACGTTTTTAAAGGAATGTAAAATATATATATATATAAATTTTAATAGAACATATACTGGTTGGTTAAAAAGGCCATGGGGGGGACTACAATGATGTACACCCCTAGAATGATACATTCATCTAGACAACTGAACAGAATAAAGATGGACTCATTTAGAGAAATTCTCTAATGGGTCAGGAAAAGAAATAAAACTAGAGCAGTATGAATGAAAAGGATATACTTTGTTTAGCCTACCTAAGTAAACCACATCTCCGAGATCATATTGTCTACCAAACACTCCTCAAATAGATCTGAAGCTTTCAATTTCAAGCAAATTTGACAGAGACAAAAAAAAAATTAACAAATTTCAGTTTCTGTCAGCGTCATGGAAACAGGTGGTTAAGGCTGTAAAGAAACATCCTGTTTAAGCACTTGCTGAAGAAAAGGCTGTAAAATTTGCTAAGGCACAAAGTGTAATGATTTCTGTTCTTACATAACCCAGTAGCATGCTGCTGAACACCTCGCTGATGGCTCATAGATAACATTATACACCAAAAGAGCTGCAAGTTAGATGGAATACGGGGCAGAAAGGGGACTCCCTACACTTTTTGCTGAGGTCAAAGAGCCATGAATTTCAAGCAGAATTCTCCGTGTTGAATGTCTACAGAACTAGCTTTAAAGCAGAATGAAAAGAACAAGACAAAATGGATCAGCACTGTCACATTTTTCATTAAGTTTATCTCAAAGTGAATAGGGTAGCTCCCACTTAGAGTCAACGTCTTGCTGCTTGGAGACAAAGCAGCGTTTTGGAAATTTCAGCTAGACACTGAATTGGTGCAAACAATGATGCTGGAGCCTAATCAGTGACGTCAAATGAAAACACCAGGAAGCCCTCTAAAACGCTGAAGACCTTCACGAGAATTACTTCAGTTCCTCATCTTTGTATTTAGCAATAGCTATTCACTACAGTCAACCTGAACTAAGAGTTTCAAGAGTGAACAATCTGAATTACTCTCTTAAGAGTTGCAAGGGTGAAACAGGGGTTAATAAGGCCAAAAAGAAACACATGAACAAAGATTTGTGGTATTTTCAACAAATAAATAAAAGAAGGAATATGCAAGTAGCTGATTTCGCACAGATTTAGCAGCAAATATAGAAAAGCCTCTGTTTGACCTAAAACTAAAACAGTCCTTCACAATCACGTATGACTGAGTGTTCCCAAGGCACACATGTGTTAAGAGTAACACAACACACATCCTTTGTTCATTACTCTTAATTACAATGAAAACCTCCTATAATTAAACATAGAAGAATGTATCAATGAAACGTAGATAAACCAACCTTTCCCCGCACACCCATATACATCTAGAGCAAAGACCTTTTAGACTGACAGTTCTGTAACGTAATTTTATAGTACAATAATTAAGGTTATGCTGCTCCTGGTATTCTTGCAAAAATCAAACACAGATTCCATGAGCTACTCCTCCAGCTGCAGTAAACAAGAGGCGCTCTGAATTCAACCTCTTCCAAAAGCGAACCATCTCACTACAGTACTCACATGACAGGTTAAATTCACATGCTACATCAGCAGAAGTGGTTTTCCCCTCATCGCTCTATCATTCCCACCACCACCAAAGAGCTAAGCACCGATATTTTCCAGCACTGCCCCATGTCACTCTTTTCCAACTTCTCTTAAGAGGCTCCAAGCCTCTCCTTGTCAATCACTCTCAGCAAACTTAACACACATGAGGCCACTCAGGCCAAATTTGGCATACCTGATTTGGATTTCTAATCAACTCTTTCAAGAAAGGTCATTACCCACTGAATTGAACTGAAGGCCGTTCTCTCCCTGGCAGCTTGGCCTACCCACAGCCAGATGTCACCAGGTGCCACTAACATCCCAGATAGGCAACTGGACCTCTTTGCAGGGACCAGTAGGCTGCTGGTGGTAAATTCTTATTTTTTTGCAACTATTAAGGTGGCAATCAGGGGAGAACTTCACAGAAAGTAAGCCAGTGAAAAGTCCTACTTACCACTAAGTTCTCCTTCCATGGCACCCTTTCTAAATCTGCCCTGAACTATGAACCCCCACTCCTTACCCAAACCCCCTTCTTTTGATCTCAGTAAGAGCCAGTAATATATTTGTAGGGTATCAGTGTATCTGGGAGCAAAGCTAGACCTGCCTGTCCAACAGAACTTTATCGAGTCAAGAATTTTTTTTATTCAAAATGATGGATATGAAGATCACTGCAAAACGGACAGGCCTTTGCAACACAACTTGCACTTTCTTTCTACTCGTCATTGCATCCTGACAGATTTTACTTCTCACTCTTCCCTATCCCCTCAGAAAAAAATAAATAATCCAAGCCACCACCTCCTAATCCGCCAAGCTTTAAAGGCAGGGTCTAAAGGAATCATTACAACCACTATTTCCTTCAGCCAGATGCCACCGCAACCCGAATTCCGAGTTACACGCGACGGTGAATCGGGGCCTGGGGCCGAGCTCATCATCCTCTCCCCACGACGCTGCAGGTCGCCCGATACCCTCCAAACCAAGCAGGACGAGGGTTTGCTACGTACCACACTCTGTTCCTGCCGTTCTGCATGCCCCCAAATGTGATTAGCACAGAAAATGCGAGAAGACCAGAAGGCATCGTTCCATATTTAGCCATGTATGTTTAACACCGAGTTGGATTTCACCTCAGTGCACGATTCCGTTAATCAAGGGCGGGTGTAGCGAGGAAGACACAGACTGACATCAGCTACTTTGGAGATTTCTCTTCCTCTCCCCCCCTCCCCCACCTCCAGCTTCTACGGCACCACGCACTGTGCATTTTCTGTGCGTTCATGTGTGCAAACGGCAGAGACTTATCTATAAAGATCAGTTCTAGGGTGAAACTGCAAAAGGAAACTTTCACCCTTGCCCAGCTGGTTGAATAACTGCAGAGGCCAACAGCAGCAAGCCTCTAAATACATCCTCTTCTTCTCCCTCCACCCCCACATCTCTAATCACTTAAGAGGAAGATAGGAAGATTAGCAGAGAGGAAAAAAAAATAAACCAAAGCTACAGATAACCCTTTAGGACCACAACAACAGGCTGCGAGACGTGGAGCAAGAGGTTAACGCAGCTGTATTTTCAGGAATCTTGGACACAATTGTATGTAAAGGGGAGAGAGGGAGGGAGCAGTGCTGAGAAGGTGAGAGAGAGAAAAAAAGGAAATGGTGATGAAGACAAAAATGAATTTGTCATCTACAGCTGGGTCTTTGATCACCTGGAGTATCCAGGAAAGGATTACCAGCAGAAATAGGGCAGTTTTATTACCAATACACTGCAATTTTCTGGTAGAGTATTTTCATTATCATCCTCAGAGCAGATCCGAGTAAGAATACAGCTGCAGAAGCCAGGGCTTATTGAGCTGTGCAAAGAATAAAGGTGGCAACCAAAACAGTGACAGAGAGCTACCTTTAGCAGCTGATACACTGAAGAGATTTGGAAAGGAAAAAAAAAAAAAGGAAATCTAAATAAAAGTCACTTTCACTAGAAGACAATGTCATCTTCATCCCTGCCTCTGAACGGTTGCTATGGGGTTGTGAAGAGGAGGGGAAGGATGGGGGGGTGTGGGGGGGGTGTTATAATCAATCATCTCAGAAGAGCATTGCTTCTTACAGAGAAAGATCTGGATTTTGACTGTGTCCCTAAGAAAATTGCGGACTGCAGAGCTGCTGCCACGCAGGGCAGTGAGGAAGCAGCCAGAGCAGAGGCAGCAGCTGGGGATGGAAACGCCTATTAAATCCTTTAGACAACAGATGGGCAAAGCTCGGCTGGGTTATAAAAAAAAAAAAAAAAAATACACCACAATGCATCATGTTTTATTGTCCCACCATAATGAACAACACTTAACACCCACATGCCCAGAGAAGCCCCCCTACAGCTGATCTTCCCCTTTCCCTACATTATAACCTCGAGTCTCAATCCACTTTTGGGGGGCTCCCAACCTAATTCATGTGCCCAATGCCATTGCTTATTGCACTTGCTACAGGAAAAAAAAATAATTAAAAAAATAGAAAAAAGGTAGACATTTTGGCTTCTTTTTAAGGGTTTTTCTTCCTATTAATGCTCCCCTGCCCTTGAAGTGGATATGCTATCTAAGCAAGCAACAGTAAGTCCAGATCTTGAACGCATTTAGTGGATCTAATTATGTCATGTAGGGCAGAAGCACCTGCTCTCTCCTAATTCCCTCCACTCCGTTTCCTCTTTTTAATATTTCTTACCATTGTTCCATTCAGGAAAGTCTGCTGGGGGCGAGTTTCATAAACAAGCTTTAAGAGATATAATTAAATAACCTCCCCTCCCCCACTCCCCATCCCTCCTACAAAAACACAGCATAACCAGAATGAATTCTGCTACCAAGCCCCTATTTTTCTTTTATTTCAGACGCTACCCACAAAAACCACCAGCCCATCCATCCATATTTGCTAAATACCCACAGCAGTCACTGCCACAGACATACTGTACATATTTCCACCCCCCCAACTGCACCTTAAGGACTACACCCTTTTCAATCATGATGTCATGAAATACTGCTGGTGACTCCCCCACTACCACCACCACCACCTCCTCAGTACTACAGGCTGTGAACCTTTCATTTCAATATAATTTGATTAAAAAGAAAACGCTCCTAAGTAGGGCAGTGAAGAAACGGATGCAAAAATTCACCACCAGCAGACCATCTATTTTTTCCTTTCCCTCTGCATGCACTCTGCCTGTCATCAGAACACCACCCATTAGCAAGAGTAATGAACATAAAGCATCCTGGGCTTCTTTTTTTTTTAAAAAAAAAAAAAGGAAAAACAATGAAGAAAAAAAAAACCAACTAAAAATAAATATTCATAGGAGACTTGTGCCTTTATTTCCACTAACACGGCAAATAGGAAAGCCTGAACCCTCCAACATCCCATCCCCAACACCTCACTGGCTGCCACAGCACCTTCCCTCTAGCGCCGGGAGCTGCTGCAAAAGAACCAACCTGTCTGTCCTTTGCCCAGGGTTTTCTCCAAGCGATAGGGTCCAACATATTGTGCATGTTGAGCTCCGCTGCCTTCTTTCCCTGTTGATGTCATTTCTACCTGGAGCTGTAATTCTGCAATGTGTGCCGACGAGCTGGATGTTCTCTCTCTGCAGGTCTTTAAATTCCCACCTTGCAGCTGTGCGAGCAAAGCACTCCTTTTTTTTTTCTTTTTTTTTTTTTTTCTTCCCCCCCCCCCCCCCCCCCCTCCCCCTTTCTTTTCTTTCTTCTTCTTCTTCCGTCTTCCCTCC
>WTSP01001554.1:0-46218 GCA_025331215.1 Actenoides lindsayi | reverse complement strand
CAGGGGGGTCTCTCTGCCCAGAGCAGATCCCTGGGAGCAGAGGGGCAGGATCCCCCCCTCCCCTGCTGCCCACGCTGTTGGGGGTGCAGCCCAGGGTGTGCTTGGGGCTTTCTGGGTTGCACTCACACATTGTTGACTCACGTTGAGCTTTTCATCCACCAGCACCCCCAAGTCTTCTCCTCAGGTCTGCTCTCAATCCATCCTCTGCCCAGCGTGTGCTTGTGCACTGCTGCACTCAGTGGCTGATTCTCACAAATACGAAGCAACTGTGCCTTTCTTAGTCTTCCTCTCTGGAAAGCCTGGAAATGCTGAAATTATGTTTCACCTACTACAGATCAGACAAGCTAAATAGCACTTTTTACATTCACTATCCAAAATTGAATTATCTGAGGAAGAAGAGTAATAACTTTTTTGTTATTTTTTTTTTCCCCCGTGGAATGCTGTACGTGTGATTTCATTTAGAAAAGATGCTGAAAATTTATGTTATGGTTGTATTTGGTCCTCCATTTCCTCCCAGTCTGTGTTGTATGGAACTGGGCTAGAAGCAATTATGTGAATGTAGTAACACAAGGGATTATAGGGTTTTTTTTTCAGTAGGTGCTGTGACATTCCTTGTTTGTATTGATATTTTTACAGAGGTTGCTGACATTTTAGCTCTTGATGCAGGAAAGGGAAATACAGAGAGGAGATAAGGGAAGAAATGAGTAGGGGAGAAAAAAAGTTGTGATATAAGAAAGAATTTAGGGAGAGAGAATCCCTTGATTTGATGTGTTTTACGTTATCTGACAAGTAGCATGTAACAGTAAAAGAAGACAAAATTAAAGGGATTAATGGGCCAAAATTAATGGGAGGTGGGCTTCAGCACTGAACTGGAAGTGTTACTGTTTTCTGTTGCTGATTTGGCATTTATTGTTGCAAGTAACTTGATGTGTCTGTTTTGAATAGAATTAAGCTTTCCTGCTAGCAAGTGCACCCCACACCTACCGTCACATTTCACTGACCAACGATTCTTTTGTACACAAAGCTGAGTGCCCTTCACATTACAGACACATTCCATTTCAATAGCTGCACCTCTTCAGCTAATTTAGATATTGCATAGCTGTGTTGCAAGGCCTGGAGTTGAGGAAGGGTGGCAGTTCTGAGTCACAGCACCGTTAGCTCAATATCCTTTTTTCAATAGTCTCTCAGAGCAAATGCTTTAGGAAATGAGAAGAGAAATAAGATGTGTGGTGATAATTCTGAAGTGTCCTGAGTGTACGTAGAAGCCATCGAGCAGTACGGCTGCACCAGTGCAAGCCCTGAGCAGAGGCTGAGGGATGCTGCTGCCAGTTCTCTTTGAAATAAGAGCGCAAATGTCCCAGCTTCAGCTTCCCTTGTTTGCAGCCAGGATTTACAGCAGTGCAGGGGGCTCAGTTCTTGGTCTCTGCCTCCCAAGCGGGGTTGGTTCTGTAAACGTCCCGAGTGGGTAAAGCTCCGCGCAGCGCTGGGCGTAACGTTGCAAGGACTGGAACGCAAGCGAAGCCTGCAGATCCCAACTGTCCTGCCCCGTGCTTGCAGAGCTGGCTCTTGGTGGCCACAGAGGTGATTGTCACTCTCAGGCAGATGCATTTTGGACGATGAGTCTTTACGATGGCTAGCGCTGGAGGCTGGTGAAGAGGAGGAAAGAAATGCACGTTAGTGGGTGTCTCTCCACGGTTGGTTTCTGTTTGCGTGCCGGTGTGAAAGGTTGAGCAGGCAGTTCGCTCGGGATCGAAGCTAGAAATATACCTCCTTTAGAGGAATCTCCTCCTTCCCCCTCCTTCCTGTGCCACGTCCCCAGAGCGGTGCTAGGAAGTGGCAGCAATTAGATCAGCTGTCAGGTCATTCCCTTCACTCTGAGCAGGACCCACAGCCTGGCTCTACCTCTTGAAGAAAGACCTGGAGATGCCTCCGAATTTCTGCATTACAGCTGCTGTTTGTAATCACAGAAACACAGAGTCGTTTCGGTTGGAAAAGGCTTTTAAGATCATCGAGTCCAACTATTAACCGAACACCGACAATCCCATGTGTAAATAATTTGATAGTTTCCCTGAAAATGTAATCTACAAAACTGATAAATTGGTTTCAAATTCTTTTTCCTGTTGGTCTTCAGCTCTATGTGCTGTTGAACACCCCAGGTCCATTATAGTTTTTCTCCTATAAGCATATAGAATCTTCAGAAAAAGAGTGATGTGAGATTTCTGCATTATGCCTGAAAAATGTCTTGGAAGATGGCTGGTGTGGGGCTGATTCTCAAAAGTGAGATGAGTAGTGTAGATTTTTTTGGGAGAACGAAACCATTAAAACCTGCTGGAATTTGACATCCTGAATTGCTACTTTTTTTGTCATTTGTTTCCCCTCCTTCCTCCTTTCTTAGACATTAAAGCCTCTTTGGTAATTGTCATGGTGACTACTGCATTACTTTTGTTTGATACCTAAAAACTGCTTTCTGTATGATTGTTTTTTTGCCTTTTTTTATTTTCCTTTCTCTTTTGACCATTGATCCAAAGCCACTTCCCTGTGGCACAAAATCAAGGACGAAGGGAAAAAGATCAGTTTTTTAGAGTGTGTAAATAAGTATTTTAAAATCTTCATTTAGAAGCACATCAGCAGACGTGGAGTCCCTCACAGATGGCCTCCTCTTGCTACTCCCAGTTTTAGGCACTCCTTTGACCATCCCTCAGCATCACCCTACGAGCCAGTGAGTTCCTGGCTGGGGTTGGCAGTCTCCGAGGGAGCCTGGTTAAAAATTCACAGAGGTTATCTTGGCTTTTCACCTTCTGGTTTTCAAGAAGTTTGAAGCTTGCTGAATAAGGTATTAAGAGCTTGAAGGTATCAGGCAGCCTCAGGTTTGTATTAGGATTTTTTTTTTTTCCCCTTTGAATTCTATTTGGTAGCGTGCAAGGAGAACCTGAAATCCTCTGCTGGAAAGGAATGGGGTTTATACCAGTCTTTTAAACTTCTATTTCTGAGAGCCAATAATTTGAGGCACTGTGTTCTTGAACTGGTCATAATTTAGCAGTTAGGAAACACGTACTTCCTAATTCTTAGGTGAAAAGTGATCGAAACTGTGAAGCTACTTGGGTAGGGGTTTTGTTGGCTCCACTCTTGGCGTTCTGTAGCTGACAGGGTTTGTGGTGTCTCACTGCGGATGAAAGGGACTTCTGGGGAGTCAGCTCATTGCGGAAATAGCGGAAAGCTGCTCACTGAGAATAATCTCTCACAGAGACACAAATTCACAGCAACAGCATTTCTTCTGCTTTATTTCCCACAGCACTCGGCTAAAGTGGCTCAGCCTTCCGGACATTACAAGCTTTATTTGTTTAACACCTTTTCATAGCTTTAGGTCATTGATGTCAGATCTGGCCCACTTAAGGTATGTTTCATGTTCTTCCACACAGCTTTCTCATTCCCCAAGGGGATCCCTTCATTGCTCTTCTCCTTGCCCTCCCCCTACGCTTTCTGAATAGACTCCCCATGAGTGTGAAACAGCAAGGGATAGAATCCCTGTACAAGGTCTTACTTAAAAGGGCCAGATCCTTCCGAGCTGCAGAATCACAGTCTGCTTGATGCTGAGGTACTCAGCTGTGAGTGATCTGAGAAATATTCCTGTAATTATTGTGTTACTCTGCCATAAATGGAGTATCTTTGGAATACCAATTGCCAAAACTTTGGGTGTATCTGGTCAAAAATTTGTCGTTAAGTTACTTGTAGCATTAAAGTGACTGCAGGTATATGTGTGTGCTATAGGTTCTGTTGCAGCCGCTCTTTGAAGGGAGTTATAGGGGTTGCCACCCCTAAAACTCAGAAGCTTTGTAGGTTATGGCTTAATGGTGATGGTAACTGTCTTCCCATGGACTTGGCAATCTTGCCCTCGGCACGTTATTTCTTTCGGCATCCTGAAAATTCTAGATGGCAGGGACCTTTTTTATTTTAATATAAGATTTGACACTGTTGAGCTGCTAATTCTCACCTGAGCCTCCATGTGCTTCCCCAGGTTAAGAATTAACGATGGGCTGTTGTCAGTAGTTGTGTCAGTTTTGCATTGTGCCTCCTGTGTTTTAACCACGTCTTTCTTAGCAACACCTGCACGTGTATTTCATGATCTAGAGCAACACGTGACCGAGCTAAGTCAGTGGGTCTGCTGGCTGTGAAGTATTTGGACCCCTCACGTACGTCCAGCTACACACTCACTTGTGGACTGTGCTTGTATACTGATGACTGGTTATAGCTGATTATGCAAAAATTTGATGAGTTGGTTTTTTTATTGCTGTTTATTTCTCCACTGTAAGACTAGATTATATTTCTTCCTTCTGAAGGACACTTGTGGAATCTCATAGGTTCAAACCAGCACGCTCATAAAAGTTTCTAGTGGTTGGTATTCTCTGTGTAATCTCAAGAAGTTTGTTCTGGTGTCGTAACTCTGATTTGTTGCTCATTATTTACTGAAGACAATTTCATATTTCTGAGTGTTCTCTACGAAAGGCCGTTCTTGTCTGATTTGTGAATTTTTGGGGGGGCTGCCTTCGCCTTGTGTTTTTTCTTTAAGCGTGCAGTGCTTTCATTTGATGCAGAGTGATTTTTTATTTGTGTCTGCAGCCTGTCAGGTAGCTGGAGATGTTATTACCTACTTGTTAAATGCAGGCTGGGGATGGCAGTGCACGGGACAAGCCATATAGACAGTCATCGCTCGGAGCTAATCTTATCTCCTGCAGCAAAGCATTTCTGAGGAATTTCTAATTTTGACAACTGGGATCAAATGTCTGACTTCTGAGGGCTGACAATAATGCCAGGGGCTGAGCTGCTTTGTCCTGTTGATAGCAACTGTGCAGTTTAAAAACCACACTAAATGCCAGGGAACCATACATCTTAGCTGGTTAGGGTCGGGGTTGGCGGGGCGGGGGGGGTGGCTCTTTAGGGCAAGGCATTAGCTTTAGAAGTCTTTATGGGGCAGAAATGCTGCGGCTGCTGAGGGGTAAAAATAGTTCTGGGTTTTCAATGGCTGCATTCCATGGCTGGAGCCTGAAATCATGAATCAGGGCTCAGCTCTCGGTCTGTGCGAGACCGGCGGCGAGAGCTCCGCGGGCAGAGACGGGAGGGGAGCAGCTCGCTGAGATGAGCCTCAGCCCAGCGCCGCTGATACTCTGGGAGGGACCCGTGTTGCTTGTACACTCGCAGCAAGGTATTGTGCATTAATATTTTGATTTCCAGTAGGAGTGTAGTTACTTGAGTGTGAATAATTAAAAATCCACTGAGCCGTGCGAAATTTCCCGCTAAACCAAAGATGACTTTTAACAAGTGGCTGTTCTGTGCCTATTCGGCTTCGCAGAGACTTGGAACTTCCCACCTTACCAGTTTCCAGAGAGCTGGGATGATGTCTTGTGGTTGGGAGGGTGTGCTGCTCATTCCCACCTGAACCACTGTTCTGTGCGAGTCTCACTGATTTTTCCACGGCAGTGTTTTTCCAGAAATTTCCAAGTCTGCAAATACCTGGGAACTTAGATACATAAATAATTACCGGTCTTTCGAAGCCTTCCTTCAGTTATGCTTTTAAAAATGGTACCTAAAACGTGGATGCTTCACTCAGTGATCTCTGTAAAGCTTCAAACTCTGTCAGTGTTGCAGCGTGAGTTCTCTACAGGTAGAAATCCTGTTTTGACACAGTTCAGGTGGTTCTCAGTGGTTTAAAACGTGGCACAATTTCATGAAAGGCTGAATTTTTCTATTTACAGTCAGGACTTTTTGTTGAAAGCGTTGCTAGATTGCTACCAACATTTTGGTGACCAACATGACATTTGAAAGTGGTAAACGAAACCCTTTTTGTTTGGGGTTAGTTCTGTTTTTCTGTCCCCGAGACATTTCAAATACCTATCCCCGAGGCCATCGCCAGTAGGACTTTGAGAAACTGCTGTTCCTGCAGTTTTTGGCATGCCCTGTTTGTTGAATAAGTGTGTGATCCTCCTTCCAGAATGAGTTGCTAGATTTTGTCTTTGCTGGAAGCACTGCTGGCAGCTGCCTGTGCAGGTTGTCTGTTCCGTTAGCACCCAGGCCATCACGATGCAGATAAACCCTTCAGCTTCAACTGCAGCCAGTTAGTTCCATGCCACAAGGTAAGATAGTGAGGCGTTAGGTACAGTTCTGGAGAGATTAGCAAAGAGGAATGCTTAAATCTATATTGGTTTATTTTTACCTGAGACGTCTTCGCTCGTAAGGCACTGGGCTTGGGTGCAGGGCCTGGATTCTCTGTCATCCTTGCAGATGGGATTGAGTCACCTAATTTCCTCATGTTTTAGTTCCCAATTTGTATAACGAGAGTGATTATACAGCAGAGGTGTTACAGGAATGAAACCTCTTTGTCAGGAATGTAAGTGCTGATGCCATCTCTACCCGAAATTAACTGCCAAGGCACCGCTCCATCCCTCTTCTGAAACAGGGAGTTCGTGTTCTTCTCGCTAATACCATTTTCCAGAGCCTGAATGTGGACTGTGGGTAGTTTAAAGGATATTTCACGCGTTGCATAAAGCCCGAGGACAAGAATAGATGCTGTAATCCTGCCTACCCGTGTCCTGTGTGCCGGCCTCACTGTACCTTCCCCTTTTGGGAGGTTCAGTAAGAGTTGGAAATATGTTGCAGGACATTAGGTTAGTCATCAGCCCTGCACAGAAATAGTCGAACGGGTATTTTAAAGGGGTGACATGGCAAAACTGTCGGTGTAATAGTACCAATAGCAGGGCTGCCTAAAATAACAAGAACATGAGAAAGTCCTTTCTAACTGCAGCGCTTTATCTCGGGCCATTTTCGCCTGCTGTGGATAAAGCAATGAGAGGTATCTCAAATATTCGGCCAGCGGTCCCAGATATTACGCACCCTTTGTGGCAGGAATTACAACACTTCGAACTATCTGCCAGAGTTGTCAGCTAAGGTGAATAACTGAAGATTTGGATGTTTGCCCAAGCTGTCCGGATTTAATTATCCGGTGAAACCTCATTAGAGTTGAGCTGCACCTGTGATACGAAGAGGGAACTATTTTGAGGGTAGTTCAGACCCCGATTCTTAGCTCAATTTTAAAAAATACTCTTGTAGAGTCTGAAATTTTTTGCATCCCCATGTGCTTTGTTACAAGTAGCGTTTCAGCCCCGATCTGGCTTTCTGAGGGGGTGGAAAATAGAGAGGTGCATGTGTTAGCCAAAATGATGTTGAGAAATTGGAGATACAGCCTGAAAAAAACCCCAGAAAAATGCAATAAATCTCACTAGAGAAATGATCAACTGCCTAGGTACGAATAGGGAACAGATCCGGGGCTGGGGGGTGGGTATTGTGCTTCACAAGGTGAATTTAAGTCAGGAATTCTGTGTTGCTTCAAGAGGCAAAGCCACCTTGCAATGCAAAACCTGAAGGTATCACCCGCGAGGCCTGGGAAATGATCCGTCTCGTTGGCACCCCGTACAGTCTGGGTTCAGCTTTTGGGAGCTGCAGCTGAATGATGTGGATCAACTGGACAAAATTTGATACAAGCGTGGTTGAGAATGATCAAGGTCAAAATAAAAGCTGAAGAGAAGATTGCATGGAGTTCTTTGGTAAAGAGGAGATTACAGAGGATATTTAATGATGCTGTGCAAGCGTGTAAATGGCTGCTGGGAAGAGGAAGAATTCTTCTTTGCAGGTGTAGGGTAGGGAGTAATAGGCTTCAGTTGCAGGGTAGGAGATTCAGGCTTGTTAGTAGATGAAATACATGTCTGGGTGACACAGAGATGATCCCTTCTGCCACCATTCACCTGGTCCTTTTCGAGTCCCTCCCAATTCTCTGATTCTCCAATTCTGCTACGAGTCGGAAACTAAAACACTTAATCCTCTGCAGCAAACAATGCGCTCAGCGTCTCCCGGAGAACTACAGCCGGGGTGATGCTGTTGTAGGTACCAGCAGCAGGTCAGAGGGAAGGGGTGGGGTGGGTGTGTAGTCGTTTGGGAGTCAGGAACACACCAGGGAGACATGAGTCAGGAATGATGTGGTGTTCTCAGTTTCCCTGTGGTGCAAAAGCTGCAGGACAACCGCTTGAATTGTCAGGTGGTACATGCAAAACAGGGAAGGACTTTTTCACACCATGTTGAGTTCGCCCGAGGAATTTACTGCTGTTAGATGCGTTGGGTGCCGAATTAGGCAATATTACACCAGCAGACCTGTCAAAAGCATTTAAACATAAATATACCAGCTCCAGCTTGGGAATTTCCTGAGACACATGTTGCTGGAGGCTGGGATTGATACCACAGAGGCTATCGCTATGTTTGTGCCCTGTTCTTATACTCCTGGCACTTGCAAGTGGCGTCTGTCAGAGTGAAGGGGGAGCCGGGTCCAGAATTCATGGAAGGAGGGTTTTCTCTTTCCCCAGTCTGCAGCGCGCAGCCTCTGGAGGCCTCCGCATGCCTGGAAATCAGCACATCTAAAATAGCCTTTTGCCCATCAGGATCTGAGAAGAGCCCTGACCGGGATGACTTGTGTTCCCATCTGAGAAGTATTCTATCAGCACTCCCACTACAGTCCGAGGAGTGCAGTGGAACAGCTGGGGTGGAGTGGGAAGAGGCGGCAAAAATTCAGTCCCAGGCATCAGGCGTTCTCATGTCTTCGCTGGGAATTTCGGGGCATGTGCTTCCTAGATTATTTCCAAGCAGAACTGCGCTGTAAAGTATCGAGTCTTTGCTGTGAAGGATAATTTAGGAAGCCCCATCGTGAGAGACATTTCTGAGTACGGAGCTCGGCATGGCTTATGGGAGGAATTGCAAATAGCCGAGAGGTATGTGAGCAAGGTCAGAGCAAAACTGCATAAATGCTATGTGTCAATTTTTTTCTCTCACGAAATTACCCCGTCGTTAGCAGGATGGTATTATGAATGATCCTGAAATAATTCCTGTAGCGGCCATGCTGCAGTTCTGTTAGGATTGTGTGTTGTGAGGACACGGCTACGTGGGACTGATGTGCCAGGAGGTAGCTTGCGAGCGGCAGGCTCGTGGTGCTTTTCTGCCCATGAGCTTTCCTCTGCCAACGCTAAACCCAACGTGTTGACAAGAGTAAGCTCTGAAGTTTACCTGTGGGGCAGACAATTCAAAGCGTTGACAGAAGAGGATGGAGGACGATGGCAGATGCTGTCTGGTAAAAGAACACAAGGCCAGGAAAGGCCGTAGCGAGAGCAAAGCACCTCTGGTCATGTTCCACTTGTTACAGAATAGGGTCTGATGGGTCAACTCGCTGGAGCGTGTTGTTGGAGGGGAATATTCCTGGCAGACAACGTGCAGATTGGTAATGAAATGGAAATCAGGCAGAATAATGTCCTCACGAGGAGTCTGTAGAGCAACAAAATGCCAGCCATTTTGTGCAGCGATATGGAAGAGCGTCTTCTAGCTCTAGAGCAGAATGATTGGGGAGCAAAAAGGCTGGTGTTCAGATTTGGAAAGGTGTTGTCGTACAGAGCTCTTTTATTAGGAAGCTAAAAATACCTTTGCAAGTCTGGGACAAAGGTATAGGAGGTAAGAGACCTATGAGGGTTGGCTGCATTGTAGGGCACTTGTACTTGGACTCCAGTAATAGCAAATGAAATCTTTATTTCAAGTAAAAAAAAAAAAGTGTACTTGTGAAATCCTCCTCAAAACTTTATTATGTCTTTCTAGGTATCGTCTCTGCTGGTTTTCTAACCTGAAACATTTTAAGACAAAGTAAAAGCATCCCATAATCTACAGACTCTGAAAAATAATTCCTCAAGTTAAAACTGAAAAAAGAAAATACCATTTCTGCAGGCGATTTCTCTGCAGATAATTCCCACATCATTTTATAAGTCTTCTGAATTAAAAAGCAGCAACACTTTCAAGAGGGGCTGTACTTTGTAGGCATGACAAAAAACTGTCACACCAAACCAAAGCGTTGACCCCACTATCTGGCCGTAGCTCAGAAGCCCCTCATTTACTGGTTGATTTCACTCATCTTTTAGAAGTAATTTTAAAATCCTATTTAACATAAGTGTGAATGTTCTTAGGAGCTGTACAGAAGTCCAGTCCTAGTGTGTGTCCTGCAGAGGTCTTGGAGAGAAAGGCCCTTGGATGTGATCAGGGCCAGAACTGATGTTGTACGAGAGGAATTTGTATCCTTTGCAGAACTTAGAGCATCCTGTGAGCTCATTTCAGTTAATGCTTTCTGACTTAGTACCTGTGATGGGATCTCATCATAGATCATTTGACTCCTGAAGAGCACACCATCCTGTAGCCGACCTGGCTCTCCTTGCCTGTCCCCACCCTTAGCAGCCCCTATGTCCATTTTGGACCATCTATACCAGAGTGATGATGTCTGGGATGGAATGTGCCTGATGCTGGAAAACCCCTAGCTGGTTTTGACAGCAGCTTTGCAGTTGCTTTGTGTATTCTGAACCAAAGCTGTCGGATGAGGAACGGAGGTAATGGACCTTTAATGTTGCTGTCATGTGCCCACTTTAAAAAAAAAAAAAAAGCAAAAACAAACCAAAAAACCAAAACCAACACCCTGAAGGTTAATAAAATAAAAAAACCCACCACCCCATAATAAATACATAATAAAAAAATAAAACATTTTTATACAGCACTTTTAAGTCCCTTGATAGTCCTTGTGGAAGTGACAAATATCCCCCCAGGGTTTGCAGTGTATATTGAGTGTTGCATATGCCTTATAATGAATATTCTAGTGGGTGTTCTGCTGTAGTTATTCCTGAAGTCCCAACTGGAATGGAAGATTATTCTGCAGGATGTTGTACTTGGTGCACGCTAATTCCTTCTGAACTTTTGATCTGCTTTGCTGAAATGCAATTTCTTCACAGAAGCATTTGCCTCCCTGATATTGAGCTAATAATATGAATGTGTTCGTGTTTCCATTTGAAAGGGTTGGTAGCCACAGAGCACAGCTCAGCTGTAATAATGCTCAAGTTATTATTGTGCAATACATGTCAGGTTGTTTGTTTTCTTTTACCCTGGAGCTGTATTTAATGATGTTTTAAATACAGCAAATCTCCACTCAGAGCAAAGAACAGCTTCTCTCGGTGAAACATGAGGAAATTCTTCCTTATATTCCCTGCTTCATTACTAGGATTTCTGCAAAATTTATTCGAGTTGCTTGTCCCCCAGAGCTAGTTTATGCCAAAGCGGAAAAACATGGGTCAGACGAGAGGGGAAAAATACCTATTTGTACAGTGACATATCTGCAGCGATATCATCTGCTTTATGGAGCAGTGCCTTTTAGTTCATCTTGTACATCTGTATCCTTAGCAGCAGGTGCCACTGCCAGACAATTCATCGGCGTTAATGCGGTTGCTGAGAAACGCCAGAGCCCTCGGTTTTGGTTGCTGCGGGAGGTGGTGTAGAGAACTCTGCTCACTGGCGGGGGGGGGAAGAGGCTCCGCTGACCGACAAGTCAGAAAGGTGGGCTTTTAACTCTGCTTTGATGAGGGTTAAGTGTTAATAAAAACCCCAAACTGCTGTCCAGGTCTTGCGACGGGGAGCGAACGCGGGCCACCTCGTCTCAGCGGGGACGGGAGCACAGGCTCGGGGCGAAGGTGGCCATCTGGTAGGCGGGGTGGAACGCGCTCGCAGGAAGGACAGCGATGAGAAGAGAACGGGGAATTTTTCCAGTTGAACTGCTGCCAACTTAGTCATGCCATCAGCAGAGGCTGGACATTTGCATTCCTCCCTTGGCAGGCGGCGTTAAAAGCAGCGCGCTCTGCTTCCCAGAGCGTACTGGGCAACTGTACCAGCCTACCCCACCAAGAGCTGGCTTTGGTACCCGTGGTTGCTGATGCCTACTAACCAGAGAGCAGCAACATCTGCAGAGATTTTCTGTCTGTCTGAACTTTTGTCTCATGTTGCCAAGACTGGTCTGAGACCAGTGGAAATCGGGAGTTTGCAGATGTGGAGCTGGATGGGAACTAGCCAGCTTTGGGAGGAGGGAGCCTGGAGCTGTAGTAAACAAACCCCAGGAGCATGCTTGCTAGAGCTAAAGTGACAAGTGGCCAAGAAAGGGTGCTCTGTGGCACAAGGGGGTGGAAACCTTAGCAGAGAGCTAACCCACAGGAAAAGAAAGTGGTGCAAAGCAGACAACAATAGAATTAACAACAACAAATTGCTACCAGTAGATGCCATCAGCAGCAGACATGGAAGTGAGGATGGAGCATGCAAGTGTGAATGGAGGCGTGCACATAGACAGTCCCTTTGGTTAGAGGTGAATGATGCTCAAAACCAGGATAGATCCTCGGACACAAGTTTAGGAGCTAGGAGGCTGTGTCCTTCCCTCTCAATGTGCAGCCACACATGTAAGAAGCATCTGTGTTATGGAAGGACAGCTGAGGAGCCTTTTCCTTACATCAACACTTCTATGCACAGGAGACAGCAGCAGTGGAACATCTGAGCAGTTGAGTGTGAGCTAAACATTGGCCTTGATGGACAGATGGCAATGCTGAGTAGTTCAGAGAATGCCAAAGAGGGAACAGTTTAAGCTGGATAGCAGGGCAAAAGTGACCATGAAGTGGTGAAATGTCACAGGTGTTCCATGGGACAAAAAGCTCAGGCATGTATACAGAATCTTGTGTGGTGGAGGTTGAAAGGGACCTCTGGAGACCATCTGGTCATGCAGTCAAATGTGTTCAGTAATACTGCAGGTCCTGAGCTCTTGATTATATGATCCTATTAGCAAGCCCCGTGATGATTCGATCGGCCTTCACAGAAGATGTGTAAACACTGTCACCTCGTGATTCTGCCACGCTCTCTGTGCAAGGCCACGGCTGAATTAGGGATCAGCTCAGTCTCAGGGCACCAGATTTACACCCTGCAGCCCCGTTTCATTGCCATTCATAGCCAAACCTTTTCTAAGTTCTGTGGTGATGTCGGTGCAATGTTCTTTTCCTTGCCCTTTGTATAACCCTTCCTGGTCCTATTTAAAACTCGGAAGTCTGGGTAATATCTATGGAAATTGTTTGGTTTATTGATTTTTTTTGTCATGCCCTAAAGTGAAAGGGCTATCAGCGCAATAATGTCGACTTATGAAACAAAGATTTGAATTATAATTTGTTCAATATTTTAGAAAAGCTGTATTTTCATTTTCGTGTCCAAGTTTCATCTGTGTTTGAAGCACAGGTTCCCCCATAGTATAAACTTCGATTTCCTCATTTCTTTGTGCTTTTGAGCAGTTTGAGGTGGTTTGATGCCTACCTGAGTGATAGTAGTCTTTGTTGAGGGTTTTTTTTTTTCAGGAGAAGGTTTTGTTTGCTGAAATGGCCTGTAACTGGGATTTTTGGACCCAGGAGTCCAACTTCAAACTGTTGTTTTCCATAGAGAGCCCCTTCTCTTGGCAGAGGAGCAAAAAGTGACTCATGACTGTTTGCTGAAAGTGGAGCATTATCTATGACGGCTGCTCAGAGCTTCAAACACGGTGGGCTGGTGTTAAGTAGCATTTCTTTGTGCTTGTACCATTCTTCCCCCAAGTCCTATTCATGTTGATCGAGAAGGATCAACGTTTTAATGTCTTTTCACTGGGTATCAAATGTTAGGGGTGTCTCATTTAGGCAAGTAGCATCATTCTTCATGGTGAGTTCATCTGTATGGTAGGACAGGCTTTCTCCATCCCCTGGTAGAGTCTGACCTTTACAGAAGTTCATCTTTTCAAGTGAGGTGTGTGTTACTAATTCGTTTTTTGATTCTCACCAGGTTTCATTTTTTTTTCCTGCATTAGATTACTTGTGAATACTGACAGAGTTTGGGCAGCTTTCTTTTCCTTCTAAACGGTGTCTAAACAGCCAACTAAAGCAGCGTAAACAGTTTGAAACGCAGGAAACAAAGCAGGGTTTGGAGATGTAAATTCAGCTCCTTGCTCTAATTTAAACAAACAACTCAACCAGCAAAAAGTCCCGTAATCTGGTTCACATGAGCAGATGTTTGGCAGGATTCAGCGTGGTGGGCTTGCAGGCTCTGCTTATCACAGGACCAGGACTGCAGGCATCACTGCCACACGCTTCTCTCTTCCCTTCAGCCCGGGGAAACTAATCTTGTCAAGAAAAGAAAGTGGGAGGAGGAAATGGATGGTTCCAGCACAAGCTGGATACAATCCCTGTGCTCAGTATTTGTTAGCGGAGGCTGGACTGGGAGATGCCTTATATCTTTCAGACAGCCTGTTGCAGATACGAATTGCAATGTCTGGTCTTACTTCTAGTGTGGTTTTTATTGTTTGTTTTTTTTTAACGTGTATGAATTATAAAGCTATTTTCTTCTACATACTCAGACACTAAAATGTTTGGCACCGGAACATCTCTCCTTTGTGTGGCATATACAAGTAGCTCATTAACTGTCCAACTGTAATTGCTACTTCATCATAAATGATGAGCAGGAGAGACATGTTGGCACCAGAATCTTCCTATAAAATAGGAAATTTACTTTAAGATGCCTAAAAGTACCATTAGATTTGGAAGCAGTTCCCTTTTCCCCCAAAGTGGAGAAAATCTTCTTTCATTAGTTTCAGCCACGGTAGTAAGAGGGTGAGCTGTAAATAGTTTGTCCCTTGCTCTACAATAGTCTGCCCTGTTCACCTCCTTGGACTACATGTTCCATCCTTACCACCCGAGCTGTAAAAACCAGGAATAACCATGAAGTGTTGCAGTTGCTTTTGATGGAGAAGTTTCCCATTGAGGATAACTTAGGATCTGTGGCCTGAGCAACTCTGAGAATAGTGAGGTGCTGTGAATTCAGGGGGGGCAAGCAGGAGTGTTTTGGAAATTTTTGGTACCACCCTTCTCTTCCTAATTTAGTATCTCTTGTGGTGCATTAGAGTTATTAATACTGAGTGTATCTGCAGGGTATTGTTCTTAGTCTTCTGTGGAGCATCACTGGTGATGGTGTTGGGTTAGTACTTCAGCTTTTGCACAGCATCTGTGAGCTTCATGCGTCGGTGGCTTTTGTCACAGGAGTGCTGGGTTATTGAAGCTGTCGAATGAGCCTACCTGCAGTGATTTGAATGCTTGATTAAAACTTGATTTCATTCCTCTATCTGAGCTGAATGTTTAGCAAAAACACCCCAAAACACCCCAGTGTACTGAGACGAGGGGAAAGGGGGAAGCGGGACATGAGGGCAGGGGCAGAAAGCAGCTGCTAAAACGTTCCGCAGCCACTGAGAACCACCATTTAAATTCCATATAATTTCCAAGCTAAAAACAATCTTTTGCAGAGTTCTCAACTTCGGCTGCGTGTTGTGGGTGGCTATGAGGCATGTTGCCTTTTAGAGAGCTGGCAGTGGGGTTTGGCAGAGGGGAGGATGAAGAGAGAGAGTTGATTTTGCATGCAAACCCCGTGCTGATGAGGTCTCTAACACAGCTACTGTGGAGAGGATTAACTAAGTATTTGAGCTCTCACCTTTGAGGTGGGGTGCTGCCTCAGCCTGCCTGGTTTGGGGGAACACGCTCATGATTCCCTTTTCTCCACAAGCTGCAGAAGAAGCCAGAGGCCAGAAAAAAGAGTGGGAAAGGAACTAAAAATGTCATGGGCGTCAGAAGGAAACTTCCTCCTCTTTAGCTCAACATCCTTGAATATAGAACCCAGTCTGGAAAGAAACTTAGTTGGTATTCCAGTGTCAACTGTCTGGGAAGCAGCAAGTTTCCCATGTACTGAGAAACAATTTGGAGCTTAGCCTGTGGCAGGATGGGTGTGGGGACTCTGGCAGGTTCTAGTGAGTCATTCTAACTTCAGCATGGAAAATCCCAAAGCCCACAGAGCAGGTATCAGTGAGCTCCTGTGTGAAATTCCACCCATGGTTTACTATGTGCTTGCAGCTGTCTGGCCGCACTCTCTTCAGATGTTTTCATGGGACTCACCCAGGGAAAACACCACCAGAAGTCCCCACTGCTACAAACCCCTTTCAGGGGGTGGTGGACAGGAGCAAAACCTTAGGGCACCGTTAGTAGTGAGGCCGTAGCAGTAACGGCCAAGGCGTTGTGCCGTCAGCTCTTCCTGGGTCCTGGGAGCAATCCCGGTAAGTGGCTGTGCTTTGTCAGGTCTCTTACGGAATCCAACCCCACCTGGTCTACCTTCTTTGAGTGATCTGCAAAATGTCAGTCAGCAGGACCAAGGAGCTCCGGTTCCCTTGGGAACTTAGTGCTAAGTCTTTCTTACACCGTAGGACGGATGCTTGGAGCAGCAAGGCGGGGGGAGCGCGTCACCGGCGCCTTGCATCTTGAAGCTGCCGGCGCTTGGGAGAGCGTCGCCGAGCGCCGATGGCAGGGACGAGCCAAAAGGCCATTTTCTCAACCCCTGCTGTTCCCCTCCTGCGCCTGGCCCCGTGAGCATCCTGTGCCGCGGGGAGCGGATGGGCTGGCCCCGAGGTGCCACGCGCTGCCCTGCGGGGAAGAGCAGCTCACCGCGGTGCCCGTCCCTGGGGGAAGCTGCTGCTGGCAGGAGGCGGCTCTGCCGCTTGGCAGCCGGCCTCAGCGAGAAGATTACTCTGCCCTTGTTCCTAGTGCTGTTCGCCAGGTTCCCTCCCGATTGCCAGGCTGGTAATGCACGGGGGGAGATAACCCTGGTTCAGTGAGCAGCAATTCAGCCTGTCCTCAGAGGGAAAATCCTCGGGCAGAATGAACAAAGCCGCGTGCTCAGCTAATCTGGTGTCAGGCCTGTGGGCGCGGTTCTTTGGTACAAGGGCTTTTTTGTTTGTCTTTCTGCAGAGAGGGCTGAAATCTTCCGCTGGAATCTCTCTCTGTCCCTTACGGGCCTGTTCATGACTTTTGCCATCCCCTACACGCTCTTTACCTCCAAACTGAGCTGCTGCCTCTTGCTTTTCTGTAACAGGCTTCCCAGCACCGGTGCGTTTGTTGGTTCCCTTTTCACCAGCACTCCCATCACCAGCTCTGTGGGCTGGGAGACTTGTTTGTGCTCTCGTTCTCTGTGGCTTGCTGAGTTTCCTGGACACTTCAGGTGGTCTTGCCAGTCCAGTCATGTCCCTCCCTGCCCCTGACCTCCCCCAAAAGGAATATACACATCATTGCTTCAGAGTCATGTTCTGTTGTGAACTTAGGCTGCTTTCTCTGTCGAGAAACAGGTTATATCTTTCCTATTTTGATTTTTGTCCTCTTATTTCTCCCAGTCTCCCAGATGTTGCTCAGGGCTTTGATCACGTCTGAGTGTGACTCCTAATCTCAGAGGGCATAACTGGTTGAGATCCAGGTCACAAAGAATGCTTGTGTTTACAGGAGCTTGTCTAAATAACCATCAGCAGAGATTCCTACTGCGTTGCTTAGTATGCAAAAAAGTGTAATTCTGTGCCCTGCACGGATATTCAGACTTCATTGTATCTGGGAACCAAGGTGTCTGTGGACTTCACTCGGTAACACAGCTACCAATGACCTCTTAACCCACTTTCCCATACAGGGATTCCCGCACATACTGGCAAGCCGTGCATACCACCACATCTTTTTATTTTCCTATGACAGAGCAGACCTCATGTCTCTGTTCCTTCTTGAATTGCTTTCTGGTCTATCTTCTGTAGCAAATATAACAGGTGATGCACACACATGTGGGTATTTCCACCTAAAGCTTTTGTACTCTCTGGCTGGTCTGTGTCTAGCTGTGAAATCACTGGATTAATTTTTTAGTGCCAGGGCCATGAGAATTTACTGTGATACTAACATGTTTGGCATTTACTAAGCAGTAAGTGCAGAAGAGGAAACGCCCTTTTTCTTTATTTGCCATCTTAGGTGAGCTTCTGAAAGCAATGTTTTCTCTGGTGTTTCAGTTTAAGATAGGAGTTAGCTGGTTTGATGTCATGGAGAAGTCCCTCTTCCCTTACCCTCTGCTGTAGGTATAAAGCAGCAAATGAAGGGATAAAACTGGCCATGGAGAAATGTGAAGCGGTTAGGATGGCTGAATGGGGCATGATAGACAGCAGCAGGGTCCAGCAAGCATGTGTGTGTGGGGGGGGGCGGTTATAGCATCGCAGCTGCTGGCTGCATCTTTCCGACACCCAAACCTGGGTGGAAATCTCTGTGCGCTCTGAAGTCTTGCTGAGCTTCAGGAAGGCACCACGTTCACAAAGAGCGGGGTCTGGTTTGTTGCTGTTGTGTTTTCCTGTAGCCAGTCGTTGCTGAGCTGTGATTTCCACGTGTCTGTTGCAGCAGAACCCTCAGATGCACGAGGGCCGGGATTTTCACTCAAGAATGTCACACAGGAGAGAGTAACCCAAGCACAGAGCAAGGGTCCTCGGCAGTCACAGGTCTTCTTGTTACAGTCTGCTTTGGCCAATGATTGTCTCTTTTGGCGCAAACCCAAATACAGCAAACCAGACAGATTCCCTTGATTAGGCAATGGCTCTGTTTGGCGTGTTTGACTACGCAGCGATAGTGGTGGCAGCGCAGAGCTGCACTGCCCGCCTCTGCTGTCAGCTCTCCTGTTCCACTGCAGCAGGCACTGAGGTCGTTTTGGTGCTGTCCACTCGGTTAGTGTCTGTGTCCTGGTTTGAGTTGGAACAGAACCAGTCCTCCGTTCAGTGACTTCAGTTTCCATCCCAGTCTCTTCCAAGTGACTGCACGGTCTGAAGTTACCGGCAGGTTTCCGCAGACAGTCTCTGCTTCCAGCAGGGATAACGCTCCGTGTTTAGAGTCACTGCCAAGGGGTGGGAGGTGCAGAAAGGCTCTGGCTTCTGCTTGCTCCTGGGCAGGCCAAGGTCACTGCTCAAGCTCATGCCCCACGCTGGGGTGCAGTGAGAGGTGGCACCTGCGGGGAGGAGCGGCCAGGACAGGTCTGTCCTGCCTTTGATCCTGATCCATGTGTCCCTGCATCCAGTTCCAGAATCCAGCTTCTGAATCTGGTTCCCATCTGCTGCCAAATCTGGTCTGGGACTTCCCCAGTGCCTGCTCCACAGCATCCACAGTGATGGAATTGCCATCAGGGGGTTGGGTTTGATACTGGGTTTATATATATTTGTATATATTCCATTTTATTGTTACTATTGACATTAAAGCTGTTTTAGATCTTCCAATCCATAAGTCTCTCTCCCTTATTCCCTTTCTCTTCCCCTTTGGGAAGGGAAAGGGATTAATAGAGAGCATCTGTCATTTGTCTAGTTGCCAGTCCAGCTCTAGCCCTTGACACCTTTTCAGAAAGTATTTCCAATTCACCTGCTTTTAATGCTATACTTGGAGATCCTTGACAAGGATCCTTGAAAAGTCTGAGATTCTTGAAACGTTGTATTAGAAATGCATTATTTGCATATTACTTAGGGGTTTTTTTTACCTGCCTAGAAATGAAAACAACAAACACTCCAACAGCAGGACTGGAAGATTGTATCTTTTGTATATGGTCAGTCTGTGGTGACCTTTCCAAGAGTTTTGCTGAAAAGCTGGGACACAACTGATCTGAAGAGCGGTCTGTGAACCCCATGGGAGCAGCAGCGTGCACATTAGCATGAGTGCTGCCTTCAAATTTCCTCTGCCAAGGCGAAGTTATTCTCTTGGAAAAGCAGTAGATCAGATCACCTGCTCTTTTTTTTTCCCTGTGGTTAGTAGGTCACGTACACTTAAGGATAGATTGTGCCCTCTAGGCATGGGCTGGCCTCGGATACAGTACAGCGTGTACTGTAAGAGGAGAGTCTCAGAAGGCTTTTTTTTTCCTCTCTGCCTTTTCCACCATGATCTTTTTACATCTTTCCTCTATGTCCTCTTTTTTTGAGTGTCCAGTGTTTCAGGAAATGCTAGGAAAATGGCTGCGATGAGATATAATGTTGTTTCTTTGAGGGCTTCACAATCAAAATTCCAAATGCCACCTTAACTCTTTATGCACCTAGATGTAAGAAAATACCTATCCACTGATTCACTATTAAAACATCAGATAAAAGCCTAGAGAACTTCCACAGTTTGTCATCACCTGGGTGACTTTCCTTTCCTTCTCCTCTGTGCTTCGCAGAAACGGAGCTAGTTGATTTTGGAATGGCAAATGTGTAAAATACAAAATCAATATAATACCTCCTGGAGAACCCACAAAATGTTTGCTAAATCTACACTGTTTGGTATGGCGAGGTAGGAAAAAAAAGTCTCAAGGGCTTCTTTCATGACAAGATTTGCATGGCACTTGTTAATAAAGAAAAAGAGAGTTTTGAATTCACCGTATGCTCTCACCAGCTCATACACATAGCTCCCATTAATGCTGATGGAAATTACATGGATGCACCAATGTAGACAGTGGACTCCAGGTCAAGTTAAAGTGTCTGCAGGATAAGAGTAGCAAAATAATAGTGCCTGTACAACCTGTACCTTTTCTTTCCTCAATGCTCCGAAAGATTTTTGTTAATAACTTCACTCAACAGCAGTTTTGTACTTTTTTTACTGACGGGAATTTTGAAACCCTGAGTTATTTCATTAGATAATACCAGTGGTATTTCAAATGTCAGGCTCAACCTGCATTTCCCAGTGTGAACGCTGAATACCAGTGCCCGAAGGAAAGTTTTATAGCATCGATTAACTGCGACCGTTTGTAGAACTGACAAAGAGCTGCGTAAAAGGTTTATTCTGACTTTTAGATGTGGGTATTGTGCATCATTTTTATAACATGCAAGCCAACAATGAAGTACTTTGTTATTGCAGGTCAGAACAACTTCACCCCTGCAGATAAATCACAGAGACTGACAGTAGAAGTCCCAGAACTTTGCAAGGCACAGGATGAGAGAGGCCACGGAGGAGGTATTTCATTGGGTTTACCATTTATCCCACTTGCATTAAGAAAAACAAAATATACCTAAAATGAAAAACACACAACTCATATGGAAAGAAATCCCAGTGAAACAGACCTGAACTGGAATGGGAGAAGTAAGCGAAATACCTGTAATGAACTTAGATAGGAATAGTGTTGTCTGTGTCTCAAAAGCCCAAAGGCCAGGTCCTGAGCAGGTATAAACAGACTTTTAAAAAATGTACCAAGTAAACAGACATCAGTGGTGGTAAAGTCAAGATCTGGCCTCAACACTGCTTCCGGTTTGTTGGACTTGTTTACAAAAAAGATGGGAAATGTACGTTCTTCATGGCAGCATTTACAGATTATTAGAGTTTATGTTACAATTTCATGTAGAGGTCCAAACCTGAGTAGGAGCTGTATCTGAAGAAGTACTGGTCAGACTTAAGTATGTGACAGCCTCTTTCCCAGTGATGACTTTCCATGTTTCACAAAGACAGACATGTGGTACAGAGAGATAAAATAATTTACCCAGCATCATTTAAGAGGTCTACAACTGAAACAGGGTTGAAAACAAGTAGGGAGTCCCAATTCAGCAACCACAAGGCAGGTTTTTTTCTCCATTTCTTGCCAAAAGCCATGAAATCTTGGACACTCAAAAGCAAAATAACTCAAAATACTTGCTGCTAAAGCAAGTTAGTGTGTGTCATGAAGTCCATCTGCTTATTGATGATGTGAAATCAAGCTGTGTCAAAGGAGACAGGTAGAAACAATTTTGCTTGTAAAACAGAATCATGAAGAGTTGAAAACCACAGGGTCAAGATACTGTTCTTGTTGAACCTGAGGAATAATTTTTTCCCCACAAGGGCTGTCAAGGCCTGGCCCAGGCTGCCCAGGGCAGTGGTGGAGTCCCCATGATCCCTGGAGGGGTTTCAAAGCCATGGAGATGTGGTGCTGAGGGACAGGGTTTAGTGGTGGATTTGACAGTGCTGAGTAACAATTGAACTTGATGATCTTAAAGGTCTTTTCCAACCGAGGTGATTCTATGATTCTGTTGTATATGGCAGAGTTTTAGCTGGCTTTTTGTCAGGAAGTCGGTTCTGTGCAAACCTAAGTCAGATGTTTTGAGTATCAAAATTACAACTTAAAAAACAATTTCACCCCACCTGTAAAGATTTGGGTAATTCCAAGTCAAAAATTTCTTATCCTCTCATGCAGAAATTGTGCTGGTAACTCTGCCAGCATTAGTAACAGCTCAATGCATTTGAGTTATTCTGAGCTACTGATACAACCGTGGAAAATAATGTAGCATGTTACCTTTGCGCTCTGTATTGGCTAAGGCAAGGTCTTGAGAACAAATATGCACATGACTAACTTGAAACATGGAATTTCGTAGATGGAAGACCATCTGGAAACCAGATGGTTTCCAGAACCTTGCTGACCAGTAATTCTTGCTCTCACAGATTGACAGTAGCGAGTAATTGTCTATACAGTAACACATCGATGGGGGAGCACAACACACTTACATTGGAGAATTCTTGCACCACGTCTCTATACACCAGATTTGCACCTTCTTCCACCTCTTCCTCCATTCCCGCCCCCCATAAGGCACCTAGCGCCAATGTATGGCACTACCCTCTAATGGTCAGTCAACGTGGCAAAGGTTAAACTCCTTCTCCTGGGGAAGACAGCTGGGGAGGGAGGTCTTCATCTCAGATTGCAGGCAGGCTTCACACCTAATACTATTGAGATCCACCCCAAAAATGCATTTATTTTCCTGACAGAACTGAAGCCTGTAAGCATGCAAACAGCTCCATTACAGTAGGTTCTTCTGGCCTGCAGGGGTAGCGTGGGTACGGTGGAGTTACAAGGAAGAACTCTCATGCTAAAACAAGCCACAGAGTTCTTGCTTACATCTGTGGCTCCTGAGAGTATGGACCCCTGTCAATGGCATCTCCAAAATTCCTCTGGGTCTTCTCTGTTGATGGCTTTGCACAACAGGTCCCTAGGGCTGCATCTAGTCACAACTCACCGTCAGTCACTTTTCAGATCTGGCAACAGTCATATTCTATCATCAGTTCCATCTCCTTTAAGTATTAGTGTAATATATAGCACGGTGTGAATACTATGGGGGTCTGGAAGTATAACCAGACCAGCTCAGCTCTTCAGCCAGTGTAAATTAGTATCAGTACCACTGACCTCAGGGATCATATTATTTGAAGGGAAATCTTATTCAGCTTCCTGTGCCTTTTCACTAAGAGAAACTCTCCTGTCCAGTGAACTTTTTACTTTCTGTTTAAGCAAAGCTGCCAGTAAATTGACACACACTGGTTTCTGAATGTATTTATTTTTATTTTGTTTTAATGGCTATTACCTGCAGTTCCCTGAACTGCTCAAACAGCACATTTAAGCCTCTTTTGATCATGAATTGGTTAAATTGTGAAAACACGCTACCAAAGAGTTGAACAGAGCTGCCTTGACTGGGCTAATGCCAAAGGTATAAACCAGTATCTTGGTGCTGAAAGCTCTAAACAGCTACGTGAGTAGTGTAGGATTGCACCGTAAGAACAATTTGTCCGTGTTCTTCTGCATAACAGTGACAATAGAAAACACGGTGTGTAAACAGGCACAGCTAGGGTCACAGACAAGAAATTCAGATAATCACTGGTTTTTCTCTGTTGAAGTTTCTGTGGTTCTCTCCACCAGCCAGACCGTGCATCTCCAGGAAAGCACTAAGAGCCTTCTAGGGCAGGGAGTCAAAAGCCGCTAACAAATTTGCTTTACTACTTTTGGGGAGGAATGAGTAAAGGCCACGGGACTAAATAGCACTGGCGGGCTCTCCTGCACTTCCCTTCACCTTCTGTTGTCTGCAAGTAACAGGATTTTAGCACTCTCTGTCACTGTCACCGTGGATACCATGGTTCCCTCAACTGTGCAAAGCAGCCTGGTACCCACCTTTGTGAAGGCGAGGGGGCCGTGTCCCTGCCAGCCTGCCAGAGCTGCAGTGTGGCTGGCAACACGGGACAAAGGACTGAAGGGAGAAGTAACCACTGGAAAATGATTGCACTACACCAATTGTTATGCTCTGGTATCCATTTCCAGTAGCAGAAAACAAAGTCTCTCTCCATAATGTGCACCTCATGAGTTTCCACTGCTGACAAAGAGAATTTTTTCCATAGAAATACAGAAACGCCAATTTCTGAGGAACCTGGATTGTTCTGCTTACAATGCATAAAGGCATTTCTTGGGGAGTCCTGGACTGAAGAAGTCAGAGTGCAGGATGAAGACAGAAGAATCTTCTAAACAAGTTTCATTGAGGTGTTTCACTTATTTTGTTTCTTTTTTTTTTTTTTTCTTTTTCCCCAAGCCAACCTCTAATCTGGGGTCATGGGAATTAAAGTGATAGTGTGTATTTTCAACAGAAGTGATCTGTTCCTCCTAGATCTGAGACATCTTTAGCTCAGGACAGAGAGGTGCAATTAGCAGGTGGTGGAGAGTCTGGTGTTTGTGCTGTAGGTGGTGGTGTTGCTTTATGGGAGTTGAAGTTCAGTGAGGACAGACTACTTAAAAAGACATGAATAGAGGCAAATTGGGGTAGCTAATGAACCAGCTGCCTGACAGTAGTCACCTTTCCTTCATCCCCTGTCGCTTGCACAACGTCTTTTAGAAATGTGAAGAAATACAGAAGTCTTACATCTCAGCATGATTTAGGAGCAGAGGTAGAAGAGCCGTGCAAGTGTAAGTAGACAGATGCCAGTCAAACAATGGGAGAGGTTATCTTTAGCAATACGGTGCTTAATGACAGGAATACATAAAGCAAAACCAGAGCCCCTTGGTCTTTCAAGAAAGAACGTCTTCTTCACCGTGCTTTTGTCTAAATCATAGCATCGTAGAATGTTAGGGGTTGGAAGGGATCTCTGGAGATCAACCCCCCTGACAAAGCAGGATCACCCAGGGCGGGCCACACAAGAACAGATCCAGGAGGGTTTTGAAAGTCTCCAGAGAAGGAGACTCCACAACCTCTCTGGGCAGCCTGTTCCAGGCTCTGTCACTCTCACAGCAAAGCAGCTTTACCTCATGTTGAGGTGGAACTTGCTGTGTTTCACCTTGCTACCATCACCTCTTGTCCTATCACAAAGGCACCATAGGGAGCAACAGTCTGAGAAGGGCACAGTTAGGCACAAAAAATTGAGGATGAGAAAGTGCTCAGAGTCCAGGGAGTCACAGGCACAAATTCAGTCACGCATTGAAGGGCAGACTTAGAAGGAAGCAGTTGGAGTGCTTTCTGAGAGCAATTGCCAGACAAGGACACTACTCAGACGTCACCTGGGACATTCAATTCAGACCTAGGTTTTTCCTCCTTTGTCGTGCTCTGAGGAATCCCGCATTGCTCCCAAGCCTTCTGGGGATGTAGAAAAGATGAGGATATTGGTATGAGGAGCTGTCAGTCTCTTAGGCTGTGGTTTTATTTTTCTTCCCTGGTGACAGAGCTTTCTGTCCTCCTGGCAGACACTATTCAGCTTAATCATCATTTAAACAGCCAGTTCATTACTCTCTTGAGTTTTCACGCCCGCTAATGGTTTTAGAGTTGCTTTTCCCTGATCAGACTAAGACATTCAGACCCCTTCTTCATTTTCCTTTGCTTGATCTCCACAACTGCTGACACATGCTAACCTGCCTCAAGCTTGTCGCTAACCTAAATAGTCGTAACAATTGCTAACCTCCATTTAATGTCTTCAAAGAGGGGATTTGGGTAGGTTTTTTGCTCTCTAAAAAGTTGGATCTATCTGAGTTATTTGTGAGGAAGGTCATTCCAGTCCAATTCCCAAGTGTCACAGATGACAGATCTCTGGTCAGACGCGGATTTTAATTAATTTAACTTAATCTGCTTAATGGATTTACTTGTAAGTTATCAGAAGATTCACTCAGAGCTTATATGCTGTAAATTTGGGGATGATACACAGAGTCTTTTTACATACTGCATAGAGGCTGATTCCTTATTTATTTATTTAATTTTAAAATATACTATTTTAGAATTGTATTCAGCAGTGGTTTTGCTGGTTTTCCTCTGAATAAAACCAGCTTTGTCACTAAGGTTACAAAGCCAGACAGCTTTAAAGTTGGGAAGTTCCCCAGTTTAAGCTGATTATGCCTCTTTTAGTGCAAGAGTGGAGTGTTAAATTTAAGCTAACAAACATTTATTTATCATTGCTAACTGATCTTCACAGATCTTACTTATTTTCTGAATACTAATCAAATCCTTATATAAAGACAATTATTAATTTCCCTGTGGGTTTTCCTATGGCAGTCATCGCTGTAACATGGCAGTGTTTCACCCTTTTTTTCCCCACCACATTCTTGTTGGATGAGTTATTTTTATTCACACAATCCAGATGGAAATTGAGACAGAGTGATTTAGATGCAAGTTGTTTATTCGCTTTGTGTTGGGCATTATAAATTAAATAGTTTTCATTGATGCTAATTTTAGCTGCAAATTCTTAGCGCATCTGATCAGATACTTAAGGAGTAGGAAGCAATTAATGAACCCATGTCAAATATGTGCCTTCTTATCTTGCAGCATGTTATCTGAGGACTATCACAGTGGCAAGGAAAGAATAGTTTCCCAGGCTATCCATAATTACCTTAAGCATATAATCCAGAATCACAGACTGGTAGGGGTTGGAAAGGACCTCTGGAGAAGATCTGGTGCCACCCCCCTGCTCCATCCAGCAGGGTCACCCAGAGCAGGGGGCCCGGCAGCGCAGTGTCCAGGAGCATTTGGAATCTCTCCAGAGAAGGAAATTCCACAGCCTCTCTGGGCAGCCTGGGCCAGGCTCTGACACCATCACACCAAATAATTTTTTCCTTTTGTTCGGATGGAACCTTCTGGGTTCCAATTTGTGCCCATTGCCCCTTGTCCTTTCGCTGGGCACCACTGAAAAGAGTCTGGCCCCATCCTCTTGATACTCGCCCTTTAGCTGTTGATCAGCATTGCTCAGCTTCCCTCTCAGGCTTCTCTTCTCCATCTGAACAACCCCAGAGCTCTCAGCCTTTCCTCAGCACAGAGATGCTCCAGTCCCCTCAGCATCTTTAGAGCCTTTGCTGGAGTCTCTCTGGTAGTTCCCTGTCTCACTTGAACTGGGAAGCCCAGAACTGGACACAGTACTCCAGATGTGGTTTCACAAGGACAGAGTAGAGGGGCAGGAGAACCTCCCTCAACCTGTTGGTCCTCTTCTTAACATCCCCAGCTCTATTTGCTACTCGCCTTCCAGCCTTGGCAATAAATGGGGGAATATCATGTGGAATCAAGAAAGACAAATGGCCATGAAATTCAAACTAGCATATGTAAAGAGAGTGGAAGAATTGGTATTTAGTTGTAAAGAGCCCCAGAGGGGTTACTTATTAAAGTTACTAAAACCAGACAGACTCCTTAACTCCCCAGTTACTTCCTGTGCTATCCAGTAGCTGCATTGCTACAAAGGGGCCAAATCCCTGCTTGGACTGGTGCATTGGTTTGTGTTTCATTGAGGCTGGTGCTGACAGTGAGAACCTGGTGCAGGAATACTCAGCTCCTGACTTTCCTCACACCATCTGAGGACTCCTGAACGCACAGGAAGACAATGGCTGGTGCTGATGCTCTCTGGGGCTAGCTGGAGAAGAAAGCTGGAGCAGGGTTGCTGTGTTGCCAAGACAATAGGAACCATAAGTCAGTGAAAACCAGAAAAGATCTAACTAAAATAAACATGAAGTGAAGTAAATTAAAGAAATACAAAGTACTGTAATGGGGGGGGAGGGGGCTGCTTGTTTTCTATTTTCCCTGTGAATTCACTGAAAAAGAATTGATGAAGAGAAGAACTGTGGCAAAAGCAGTTGGGCATAAAAACCATGGGACTGTATATACTTCTCTGATTGATCACAGTTTACATCAAAACCTAATATTGTTTATACTCAAGTGAGATGTGGTTTACTATTCCATGCATTTTTAGTATGACTGTCTTTGTATTTACTTGTTTAATGAAATATGGAGCTTGAGACCTTTGCAGTGCTCTTTCTTCTGAAGAAACTCTGTGAAGTGGAAGGTGAATATGCTCAACCATGTAATGGGCTCCTTTATTTGGGGTTTTAATTAAATTCTTTCTTACTTTTAAAATATCAGAACTATATCACATCCCAAGCGTTATATGAGAGACAACATCTGGAGGTGCAAGTAGTCATAAAAAAAAGCTCTTTAAATGCAAGTAATAGAAAAATATGGAGCAATTATGCAAAGCTTTCAGGATTTATCTCATTCATTGCATGGAGATCATATTTCCGTAACTCTGTCTGCTTTATGAAAATATTATTATTCCATACAGCAGTTGTCAGCATTTAACTAGCTTGGATTTCTTGTAAGGGCTTTTGGTAAGGCTGTTCCTTTTAATAGGTCTGATCTAGAGTCACTGAAACTACACGGAGATTTTTCAGGTCACAATGCTTTGCACCAGAAGTGCATTACCCTGCCTCTTGCCCCAAAAGCACTAAGTCCATAGCAGTATTAAATGTACTAAAATGCATAAAAGCCCCTGTGCAGAAGGGACCCATGCCCTGCTGTTCATTCCTGCCCTATGAACTACAGACATAAGTAATTTCTAGTAAAATTGCACTAACCAATTCCTTTCTCTTTTACAAAATACAAATTTAATCTAAGTATCTCCAGTCCTTTCCCCTTACCCCTATGAAAAGCTTTTTTCTGTGACCTCTTGGATTTATAGTCAGAGAATTCCCACTGAAGCACCCTGAGCAATCTCAGCCAGGACAGTTGCAGGGGAATCAAGATGCAGTCCCTCTGGTAACTATATCCCATAAATATAAGGATTTACAGGTTGATCCCGGCATTTTAAACTCCATTTAGAAACCCAGTGGCAGCTTCTACAGACCCAGAAATATTGGTGTAATAACAATTTTGTCATGATGTTGCTTAAAACTTGGTCATAGAATTGTTCCTCAGCTTGAGTTTCCATGGGGTGTTAAGATGAAGTGTAATGCAGCTAAGTAATCTTGAAGTGATAGAAGCAGGGATTACTCTGGCAGGGATTACCTCTGCAAGAGAAAGTCACTCTCTTCTCACCAGATATAGATGAGAATATTGATAATAAATCTGACTGAGGAAAGCTTTATCATCCTTCTGTTTTATCTAAGCAGTAGAATTCAGCTGGCACCTTCCCAAGGCCATCATATGGGACACTTTTGTGCTGGCTGTGCAGCACTGGAGAACCTAGCCCAGTCTTTAGCTGGTGTAAATCAGCTCTGTTATCTCCTCACTAAACTGGCAACCACTGCCATTCCCAAAGCCTCCAATAGCTTCAGGAATCAAGCTGCCAAGCCTAACTTTATATGTCTGCTTCAGGACAAAATGAAAGTGCTTCTCTTAATGCCTAGAAATCCCCTGTCCTCACCTCACTCGTTATTACAATGTCTTGAAATTCAGCCAGAACGTTTAAGTAACTGCAGAATAATCTCCAGAGATTAAGAGATCTGCGACAAAAACAATAGGCAAGTGATCCCTAGAGAAGGGAGCTTTGTGATTCTTCTCGTGCTTATAAAGTCCATAGCAGCTTCAGAGAAGTTACAGCAGCAAGGAGAATAAAATGACAATAGCATCCAGCCCTACAATTATTGCTAATTACATCTTTAATAAGGAGGGTTTTCCAATATAAAAGGGGAATTTGAACGTAGATGGGACGGCTGCTATGAGTTTTCTCACAGAAGGTTCATCTTTCCTGTTACCTGTTGAGCTGCTTTTGCATCAGCTTTTGTGTTTGTTATTTTTTTCTTTTTTATTTTAGTGACCTACTCTCTTCTCATATGGGGAAAAGCTTTGGGGGTTCAACATCTGTAAAAGCTGTTGGACACATGTTTGTAACTGCATAGTGGCCATAGACTCTTCTTCCTTATAGACTGAAACCTGTTCAAGTTTCCTCAAGTGTTTAACGATATCTGCATTATCTCTGCAGAGAGGCAATTGGTTTCCCCTTTCTTGGCAGTCAGTCCTTTCACTGTTGTGCTGGGCTCAGCAGACACATAGGTCTTGGATTTACACGGGCCAGAGATTAGATCACATTTAAGTGGCGCTGCAATTATAACATTTTCTTCTCTTCCCCCTTCTCAGCTTCCAGGTTTGCTTCCTGCACAGCCTCCAGCCTCCAAAGTCTGCTAATTCCTTGCTTCTAAGTAGCCTGGCCCAAAGCATCCTCCTTTCCATAACCTGTTTCTTTCTTTAACCAAGAGATATATTTTTTCCCCTCTGGATCTTTTCCAGTCTTCATTTTCTGTCTACTGTGGCTTTCAGTCAGTCTGCCTGACAAATCCTCTCTCGTTCTGCTCCCAGAGACCTGCCTTTTGATCCAGTGTTCAGCCATTTCACCTCTGGGCTTCCAGTCCTGTAACTGGAAGATACAGCAATAAAGCAAGCACAAGGAAGACTAATCCCTGAAATGGCCTCGGTAATTCTCCTTTCTCTTCCCCCCCAAGGCAGGCACATTGACATTTGGAGTTAAGTTAAATTCTGGCAATCGAAAAAGAAACTGAAGATTACCTATAAAGTTTCTAATGGCTCACACTGAAAGTGTCTCAGAGGGCAGAAACTGGGGCAGAACTTCCTGCAAATTCATAGTTAAATTTCTCAGGGTAATGGCAGGGAAGTTCTTCCTCTATGTAAGCGAATCTCACTGTGCTCAGGCACTCTGAGGAAAGCTATTAATCCTGGGCCTGATCCGTGTTACACCGCTGTAATTCCGAACGAAATCCCCTGAAGTCAGAGAAGTTACGAAAATGCAGAGAAAGATCTTTAATTATTACTAAGGCCAGGAACCCTGGTAAGAAAATAGGGACTAAGCCTCTGCCTCTCCACTCATTTGGCATTTCTGAATTTGCTAACGTGGGGAGCAACGTGAACCAGCAGGCAGGGCACCCAAAGAAGAACTGGGAGGCCTGGATTCTGTTCCTGGCTCCCACAGTGACATAATAGGTGACAACGAGCAGATCGTTTTACTTTTGTAAGCCAAAGCTTCCCCTTTCACCTTTGGCCTTGTTGGTCTGTAAAGTCTTTGGTCTCAACAGAACCTTCTAAGTATTGGCATAATGTAAGTAATGACAAACCCTTTTGAAGACTAATTCTAAAAGAAAATTAACTGGGGCTTACATACAATGAAGGTACTTAAGAGTCATGCAAAAGAACATACCAAGGTATTGTTCATTAGCACTGGGATTACATAAATCCAGAGCAATGAGGCTGTTTTGTTACCCCAAGACTCATTTGTCACCAACAGTCACAACGTTTCCTTAAGATGACAAGAGATCAGTCTATCTAACTTGCAATTAGGGATTAAAAAAAAAAGCTTGACGAGAAGATCTGACCTTAATTTAAAAAATTAACACTGTGACAAAAAGCAAACAAAGTGCATTTTCGGTTTAATTAAAATGCCACAATTACAATGTAAATAATTGTGTTTTATTAATCATCGGCATTCAAGCTTGAGACTGGAGCAATACTAATGATAATTAAGTTGCTGGTGCTGAGTATAGTGCCTTAATAATTACATAGTAGTTAATACCGAATGCTAACTAACACTGCAAAATTCTGCATAGCAATTATGTTATCTAAGGCTGCTAATTAGTTATGTTAATTTAGAATTACTTTAGTTTCCTGCGTTAAAACCGCAAGCCCCCATTGTCACTTCTGTCATATGGAACATAACTGGGGCTCACTTTCCCTTTCTGTTGAAGTTTACACAACGAGGTTGCACATCACCAAAGTGGCCTCTGAGGGAGACAGGTCCTATAGAATTTTACATGGTATTTGTTAGTTATTTGTCTGGTAGCAGCATGTTTATAGCTCAGGATGCTTAATCCATGACAAGGATCCTTCTGATTGTTAATGTAAAGTCCACTTTTTAAAGTCATTCTTATTAGCCCTCTTTTTCAGAGAGGAAAAAAAAAAAAAAGCTATTTAAGGGTTATGAAGAGAATGAAGACAAGAAACTAAGCTGGTCCAGAGATAGGCCAGAGGTAGAGTAAAAAAGTCACAGGTAATCCCTGCTTGCAGTTATAATACTGAGATCTGGGCTCCTGAGTCAAGATATGGGCAGGGAGCTGTGAAGCCTGAAATGCCGAATCAGTTGAGCTGAATGCAGTGTAAAGTAGGCGTTGCAAATAGCTTGAGTGCACAAGGTCTCAGAGGTAAAAAAGAACTGAGAAAATACCCTGCAAGGGAAAGTGGACTGGTCAAAAGGCCCCACTTGTCAATTTAAAATTTTCCAGAAGCACAGAAATCAAATGGCAGAAGATTAATGAGTAGTTTCCCTGCGTCTGCAAGGAAGGGCTGCCAGAAAAAGGAAGGCAGAGGGACAGTCTTCTTTCAGATAAACCTCGAGTGGCCATGAGCCTGCAATGTAATGTCCCCATCTCCTTTTACCACCCCACCACAGCGTGGTTGTCCCCAGCTGAGAATGGGGGGCATTTCTTCTTTACACCCTCCCGTTAGGTTGTTGCAGATAGCCATAAAATCTCCTCTTTGCTTGCTCTGCTTCTTAAGACTAGAACACCCACTTCCCTCAGCCTTTCTTAACAGTTTTTATGTATCTATATGTGCTAAGACCCACAAGGGCATTTGGGCAACCTACTCTACTCGGGCACCAAAATGTCTCTGTCCATCGTGGCCTGAGTTCTGAACACCAGAGAATCTCCTCTTAGTGTTTTGGAGAAATCAGCTACTTTGACCCTTGTGTGGAGTAGATTACACCCACCCCTGTGGTTAGACTTGATGATCTTAATGGTCTTTTCCGACCTAAATTATTCTATGATTCTATTCTGTCAGGTCTTCAGAGAAACAGTCTGAGTGTGGCCAACATGTTGGAGTTGCAGGGGATGTGCCTTTTTCTTTTCTCCTTTCCATTGGCAAAGCAAGGGAGACAAATCAAGATTTTGTGCTAATGCAATGGCAACACCAAGAGCTTTAAGCCCTGATCTTATGCTTTCTAATACATGTTCATCTTCTATGTTGACTGCTTCCTTATACTGTGAGCATAAGTTTCTAACTAATGTTCAAACCTGTTGCTCTGAGCTTGTTTGGAAAGGCCGTGTGGCTATGGGGAATCTCCCGGGATGGTGGAACAGGAGAGGAGAATGCCTCCCTCTCCCCTTAGCCTGTATGCATGTAGAAGCTATTTTTAATACTACAAATTAATACATATAGGGAAACAGATCCTCTCAGCAACAGTGAGACTCAGCAGCATCTGAGACTGAAAGATGCAGAGAAGCAGGGCTGTTAGCTCTAAGGGCTCTCTTGCCCCAGGCAGAGCAGCAGATCTCCTGTGTGCCATCACCCACACATCTTTACTGGACAGTTAGCTGTCCCTGTTGCTTTGCTGCACTGGCTGGCCCTGTTGTTAGGACTGGCCTAGCAATGAAGGTAAATACCTCAGAGTAGTTCAGTGACACTCTTCATCCCACAGGTACCGGTTCCTTCACAGCTCAGAGCCCTGCTTCTCAGATGTTGAAGGTGTGGCTGCTTCTACTTACCATACTCGATGACTTTATTAGATTTTGATCTAGGCCTAAAGTTCATAATTTGTGTCTGTATTTTCATAAACCGTGTGATTGAGAACCAAATTCTGCTCCAATTACTCCTACATAATATGATTTTAAAGTGTTACTTGGGAATGGATTAATTTAGTTCCATGTAGGGACCTTAGTTTAGGGCCTCCTTATGAACTTTGGAGCCCACCTATGAATTCATCAGGGCTACGAAATAATGTTTTTATTTTCCTCAGAAAGCTGCTTGAGTGGAGGTGCAAAACTTAATTCTGCCATCATTTTCCTACATCTGTTTCTAAGCTTCTTTTTCACAGAAGCAAAATTGTTTTTCAAGGGCCAAACACTATTCAGAGAAGCAGACTTGTGTTTTCTGTGGACAACTTTCCAGTTATCTGTAACTCCAAAGGTGCTGAGACCACTTATTCAAGCTGCTCAGTAATTTTTATTACCCCCTATTTACAGATTATTTACACTGTCCTATACAAAACCCATTCTTTGCTTGTAGCCAGTAACATTCCTTGCAGTATCACAAAGTGTTTTGTAACCAGAAGCTAACTACATTGCCCCAAGATGGGAATCTCAACAACAAATGCACAAACCAAGACCCACAAGGTTTAAGTAACTTGGTTAACAGGAAGCTTGTGGTTAAGACACAGACTCGAGAAATCTTTCCCAGGTTCCTCATGCTCTAATTACTGGGCTGTGCTTCTGAAGGGATTCTACCCTGAAGCACGGATACTTTACAACTGCTCCCCTGGTTACCTGCTGCAGACCATCCGGGCCCTGTCTGAGTTTGGTTGGGTATTTTCATTGACTGTGGCAGCATCAAGCAGAGGCAGTTAATCTCTTTGTTCTGCATGTAAAGCAGTAGGGTCTCTTTTAGGGAGCTGTCACACATCGCTCGCTGGCCGCACGTGTACAGCCACAGGAGCACCTCTGTCCAGGAAATGTTGAGGTGAGACACTTAACAAGCTGCCTCTGCAGGGGAGCTTTGTCTAGAAAGCCGGAATGCAAAGGACTTCAAGGCCTGAACTGCCTCTGACAGATGAGCCTTTTCCAAATGCTCTTTATATACCACAGAATAAGAGCAATTAGAGTTCTGCTGGTGCACAGCAAGGCCGTGCCTGGCTTGGTTCAGTATCTTCAGCCCTGCAGTCCCAGCAGAGCAAGCATCGGGCCATTTTGAGATGTCAGGCTTTTGTCTGAAGACAGGTCAGCCTGCATCTGCTTCTCCTTCAAACCTCCCCTGAAGTACAGACACCTGGACTTGTTCAAAGGCAAGGAAGGCAATTTGGCAACGCGGCTCCAAATGTTTCTCAAAATCTTCCCCGCAGACCCTTAGAAATACAGCCCCTTGTGCTCATGCTGTTCTCCTTGTGCAGAAATCAGTGGAATCTCACCACTGTAAGATAGAAGTGAGGGGAGGAAATGGCCCCACGAGAGGCCCTTCTGGATATCAATGGTGAAAATGAAGCCGTTAATCATCGTACCGCGTGGTGATGAGACTGCTGCCAGGCTAATAAACACTCGGATCCAGCATGGTGTGGATGAGCAACCAGATGTGTTCTTGTCTGCAGAGGCAGCAGAGGGATTTCAAGGTCTGCTCTGGGTCTGCTGAAGACAGAGGAATTATTAACAGTGGTAGCAATTTGAATAGTCAAATTGATGAGGGGCTCAGGGAAAATGTCAGTAAATTAGAAACCGTTCGAGACATTTTGAAAAGCATCAAGGTTGAGAATTTTGTTAAAGGACGTGTTTATTACAAAGATGACTGAACCCTGTGAGAAAGGAAAAGACAATTTGTAGTATCCCTTGATTGAAGGAACAAGGGCACGCACACACACTCACACACACTGGAGCTTTCCAAAGAGCAAAGTTTCAGATAAACAAAAATGAGTGTAAGAATTTGAAGGGGATGGGCAGTTGAAACAGAAGCTTTTAATTGCTTCCTGACTGCTTGGGTCAAGTATAATGATAAAAGGGAAAGCAGAGCAACGTGATTTCCTGTATGATTCTCCCTCCTGCTCTTCTGTGCACGGCAGTGGTGAAGCGCTGAGGACAGGGTTGGGGAGTCAGGGGTCTGAAGAGAAGAGAGAAAGAAGAGGCTTCTTAAGACTTCCTACTTTTGTGCATTAAAAGTTTGAAATACTGTTAAACTAATCATTTTAGGAAAAATGCACTGCTGTATTGTCTGAATGTCATAAATACTGTTCTTTTCTACCGTAATCAGCAGAAATTATCCATCCTTACACTGTTTTCTAACCTCTTGACTAGTTCATTTGGTGCTTATCAGTCCAAAGCAAGGGGAGCATGAAATAAATTTAGGGCCAAATCTTTGTTTCCTTCCTTCACCAACTTCCTTTTGACAGTCATTTTGTTGAATAAGGAATGACCTTAAAAATCTGTGTGGACTTTATGATTTCACCTGTTATGGAGTATATTCATGTTACTCAACACAGCATTTTTCTTTTGTCCATTTTAGTGCTTGCTCCCCCAAAACCTTCTGAACCCTCCCTTAAATACAGCAGGTCCAGTTTGGCTCTGGTGTAACTCTCTGGCTTTCCAACTTCACTCCCAATAGGAAATCAGGATTTTGTACTTCTGTTCTAGTAATACCAACAAATGAACTGATGTTGAATGCAGGTATTTCTTTTCCAGTTTTATGACAAGCCACAGTGGTCCAAGGAGTACCTTCTTTTGGTTTTGAAGGCTGAACCTTTTCATCCTCCTCATCTTGCAATATTCCCACACTGTTGTCCACAGGAGTTTGTCTTTCTCTCTTGCATCAATATACAATACAGGCAGGGAGGCCACACTTCTGAAACAGCCACCTGGAGTCTTCTAGAGGCAGCCTGAAGCCACCTGAGGAGTCATCAGCAGGGTCTTCCAGTGATTATCACTCTCCTTAGTCTCCCTTGGGGTTTGTGCCGCTTTAGTGAACGTTGACTGCGCTGAACAAATCCTGTGTGGGTTAAAGTAAGTTGGGACATAACCTCATGTCCTCCTAACAAGGTTTTCCTTCCACAGAGATTAACTGCACATTTCTGAATCTCCTCCTTTCTTCCCCCTACCCCTTTTGCTTCCCAGAGAAGTATATTTTAAAGGGACAGTGTTCAAAGATATTTTAATAGAAGTTGAGTCGCTCTACACACAGCTGCCCCATGTCCCAAACTCATTAAAAGCACTAAGGACTTTGCACACTGAAAACAAGGCTAACAAGCTCAAACTTCACCATGCAGAACATACCACAGTCTTTCTTGCCCCTGTTGCCTTTTCTCCCCCTGTTTTCCCTACAAGATTAGTGGATGCTCCCATGCAGGAAACATTTAAAAAGGGCAGTTTTTCGAGGCCACTTGGAATCGTCTCTCTTGATACACCTGATATTCCTACAGAAATCTAATTTGCAGCATGGGGCTTTGTAATTTCATGCTAGAACAGCATAAAATGGCAGAATAACTCATCCAGAAGGAGGGGGTTATGTAACAGTAGCGAAGGAGAATCAGCAGAGACAGTGGAGATCCTTTGGAAAGTCATGTCGCCGGTTCTGCGGTGCCGTACACCCGCTAATTGGTATCAAACCACAGGGAGATACATTGCCAACAAGCGGAAGAAAAGAGAGGGAGGGAAAAAGCCTGGTCTGAATACAGCTCACCTCAATTCACTCAGATGAAAAAGGTATATTGCAGTTGAAAAAAAAAAAAAAAAAGAAAAGCTGAAAAAAAAAAAAGAAAAGCTGTAAAGCACAGCAGAGCTGTCCACATCAGTTTTGCAATCTCCCCTTGTGCTGGTTTTGGCTATGACAGAGTTATTTTCTTCATAGGAGGTAGTATGGGGCTGTGGGTTGGATTTGTGCTGGAAATGGTGTTGGTAAATCAGGGAAGCTTTAGTTATTGCTGAGGTTTTTCCTTCTCTTCAGCTCACCCCACCAGTGAGCAGGTTGAGGGTGCACAAGAAGCTGGGAGGGGACACAGCTGGGACACTGACCCCAACTGACCCCAAGGGTATTCCAGACCGTATGTTGTCATGCTGCAATAAAACTGGGGGGTTGGCATGAGCTGCTAGTGCTCAGTTGGTTGTGAGCAAGTGTTTTCTTTTGCATCACTTCTTCTTTTGGGTTTTGTTGTGGGCTTTTTTCTCCCTTTCTTTGTTGTTTATACTTCCTCCCCTTTTTTAAAAAAAAAAATTAAACTCTTTTTATCTCAATGCACAAGTTTTCCTCCTTTTATCCTTCTGATTCTTCCCTTAATCCTGCTGGGGTGGAGGTGAGCGAGCAGCTTTGTGGTGCGGAGCTACCTACCAGGGTTAAACTGCAACAACCCTTCCGTGCATTAATCCATCATTTTCTGTGGGTTATTTTAGAAAGGGAGTAAACTTTAGGTTCTGAGCATAGGGGTTTTTTTTAGTTAGGTTGTTAACTGTGAATATATTTTATAGTAGATAGCTGCATGTAGTAAAAACCCAACTGAGAACTCACTGCCTCAGGCAAAGGAGACCAAAAAAAAAGCAGTTTGTGCTGATCTGACTGGAAGTGGGCAATGTGTAGTACTTGATCCTGGAATCCACTTCCCTCCTAGGCTGCCAGCTTCTAGTTTTTTCCACCTATGGGTCACATTGCAGAATATATCTTTTCTCCAGACTTTGAGGAAGAGCATGGAGGAACTTAAAGATGTGGGAGGGTTTAGCATGTTGAGTTTGGTTAAGAAGGGCTTTCATTAGCGGGCATTAATTCAGGCAGTGCTTATTTATGTTTGGCTAAAACCTTTTGTTTGTGCATCAATAGGCGCAGGAAGGTTTAAAACACAAATAAATAAATTCATGCCATTTTGTGGATGGCAAGTTAAATCCTGAAGACCAACATGGCAGCTGGCCAACTGGTAATCACCCTGAGCCTTCAGAATTATCCCTGACATTTATGCACAAAGCAGGTAGACAGAGCTTGCCAGGCACAGGCGAGCAAACAAACAGTACACTGAACAAATACGATACAGGGACAAAAAAAATCTTTGACGGCGAAGGGAAAGCTGCGATTCCAGGACATCGTTTTCAACTGTAGCTTGTAGCACAGGAGAAAAACTCCAGAGATGAAAAGCCTAGAACAACCCCTTAATCTCCTTCGTGCCTGTCCTGTGTGACAAGTCACCCGTTGAAATCAGAAGGGAGACAGTCTAGAGGAGGAAAGTTTGGGCATAAAGAAATCGGGCAATGCTCGGAGGTAGGGTGAAGTCAGAACAAAGAATGTTTCTATTTAAGATGCTGAACTGTGACTCAGAGGAACTAAATTTTCTTCCTACATCCTTCTTCCTTTTCTCTGCGTCGTGGTTTAAGCCCAGCTGGCAACAAAGCACCACGGAACTGCTCGCTCACTCCTCCCCTCCTGCCTGTGGGATGGGGAGGAGAAAATATAGTGAACGAATTAAAGGCTTGTGGGTCAAGACAAGGACGGGGAGGGTTCACTCACCAATTATGGTCATGGGAAAAACTGACTTGACTTGGGGAAAAACCATCTATTTAATATGTTACCAATCAAATCAGAATGGGACAATGAGAAATACTATCAAATCTTAAAACAACTTCCCCACCCCACAACTCTCCCTTCTTTGCAGGCTCAGCTCTGCTCCTGATTTCTCTACCTCCTCCTCTCCAGCAGCACAAGGGGATGGGGAATTGGGGTTGTGGTCAGTCCATCATATGTTGTCTCTGCTGCACCTTCCTCCTCAGGGGAGGACTCCTCTCAGTCTTCCTCTGCTCCAGCGTGAGGTTCCTCCCAGTTGCAGCTGGGCAAAGCCAGACTGATGTTACTTAATTCTTGCTGCCCAGTGACACAGGGGAAGCTGTGAGAAAAACAAATGTTCAATGGGGTCCAAGTTAAAAAGAAAACAAAGGAAGGCTTCCAGAAGTATGTCCTGAGAAGAGGCACAGAAGACAACACTGCAGCGGGTACATAGCTTTGTAGCCCTCATTTTTTCAACAGATCTTCTCAACTGGCTTCAACTGCTGTCCTGTAGGCATGACACACGTGAAATCTGAGGGTGGCTTACGTAAAGCTTCAGAGGCTTCTGTAGGAGCCGACGGCAGCATTACAGCTTGCCAATGTATTTACAGGATAAAATTGTCACTGCACGTGACACGGAAACGTGGTGAATTTTGCACTGAGAGAAAACAAATCTCTCTGGTTTTGATATTGTTTCAAAAGCAGTATTTACACGTCATACAAAAATAAGATTTTTCTTTGAAACCAGCGATAAAGAACCAGAATGAGGCAAAAAAAAAAATAGATCACATATGCAGCACTGTCCTTTTTACAGTTTGCAGTCTTTATGAATGAATGATGTATAGAAGGCTTGGATAAACCTATGATGTTTCTGTCTCTCCCATCTTTATTTTAGGAAAAAAAAAATAAAAAAAATAGACAATTATGTGCTTGGTTATCACAAAAAAAAACCCCAAAAGTCAAGTCATGTTTTTCATTCACACATCTTTTCATGTTCTGAATGTAGCTACAGGGAAATCTGTACAATCGCAGTCAGGTGACAACACCTTTGTGTTGAAGACACCACATGTGCCAGCAAGTGCTACCCGATGCTAAAAGCAGCAGAAGGGAAGCCACACAAGAAGTGACTTGAAACAGGTATGTGAGCATATGTGTTCTATAGATACACTGTAGCTGTGTGCTGTAGAAACACTTGCTTGCTTTACAGTTTATTATTTCAGTTAAAACCACACTTAGCAGCCATTCACTGCTCTTAAACAGCAGTTTTCTTACTCTGAGCACTTCACATACCAAGCTGATGCAGACTGGCTTTTCTTACCTGCCTTAGTTCACTTTCATTCTTTGATTCCATTCAGTCCTTTTTCTGGCATTCCTTCTTTCCAAGTGCATCCTCGCAGGCAGCTTGAGGTGTACCTGAGGTCTCACGGGGGTTCCTCTGCACACCTATTCCTGCAGTTATCCTGCCCAGAAGACCATTGTTACGTTAACGCATTAGTGACCAGTTAAGCAGAGAGGGTGCAGGCTCGTGCTGTTCTGTTCATTCAGCCCATGCTGTGCTGCACAAACCCTTTGGCCACAGGGGAAACCCATCCTGCTGATTTTAAGCAAAGAGGCTGCTGGCAGCTCCCATGTGGCACCAGCAATCAGACCATCTCTTAAAACCCACTTCCACTTTTCAAAGCCTTGCTCCAGTCTTTCAGAAGATAGAAAGGCATGAAGTACACTCTCTAAACACTGGGTTTGAAATTTCTTCCTGTAAATTGCAGTGTGGATATTAAAGCAGGAAGTGCTGAAGACCTTGACCAAAAGGACCTTTTGTGCTAAACACTCAATGCGTGTTTATTGACACGGAGATCCTGCCCTTGAGCATGCAGAACGGTGACACACAAGAGGTGTGCTAATACTGCCTTGTTTGGGAGTGGAGAGCCAATACAGTGAGATCAGGTTACTTATTGAGACCGTAGAGCTTGTGGAAACTGAACTTAGGTCTTCAGCAAGTCCAACAAGATGATGTGCTTTCAACACAAGACCGATACCCCATTAAAAGTCTCCCTTGTAGGGAGAAGATTCATTTTCCTCTTCACTCAGATCCTTGTGTGACTGAACACTAAGGTGACACCTTATGTGATGACACCTAATGAACAGTGAGCAGAAGTAGCAGTTGGGAAATGCTTGAAATATTTAGCTACAGGTGTAGACTCCTCCAGTCCAGATATTCAAGAACTCAGCTACAGCTGACTCAGTATCGTTTTTTTCCTCGGCACTCTAACATTAGCACCCTATTCTCTTCTAGTGTCTCTAGTACCCTCACAATTTTCAAATTGTTGGATGAAACCTGATAAAAAGTTGCCAGATGTGCTGCACTGTCAGAGGTGCTGCATCCCTGCAATTCCTGTTGCCTTCCCAGAGCCTGAGGTAAAGCAGCTCTGCAGAGAAGCAAAACCTCTGGCCTGCCCTGGACAGCACTCCAGACTCTCTTTGTCCATCAGTGCTGCCTTCAAAGGAGGCTGAGGATCTGACCATAAAGAAACCAGAGCCAGTAAGGTAAAGTTAATCCTTTCACTACAGATGCCAAGTGTATCTCTGTGCAACTTGCCCTACTCCCCATAACCTGTCACATTCAGCAAGAAAGGCTCTGGAGGAAGGATGGAAATAGGAAATCAGGCTGTTGTATTATTTGAAAATAATCTTTTCCAAAGGGAATGTAGGCTGGGGACTTTTAAAAAGATGGGACTTTAGAGCTGACAAGTGTATCTGGCGTGTCAGTGTGGTAATGAAGTTAGTTCTGCACTGTTTGGAAAACAGCAAATCTCCTTGCAAGGTTTGTGATTAAACATCTAACAGAAAATAATTATTTCCTTGCAGGCATTTGGGCACCAGATATAAAGACAGAGAAGGAGAGCCAACCAGGGAAAGAACCCGCTAAATATCACAGCTGAAAGCCACTATTATCGTAGAGTCCTCATAATATTCGCTGTTAATTATAAAAACTAATATCTATAAAATTGAAGTACCCAGTGGGAGAAAGCAGGACATTTAATTTGCAGAATTCTTTCTCCTTTCAATCCTTTTACACGCACACAAAATCGGTGCTTATTCTGTAAAAGACATCAGTCGGTGAGAGGAGAGAGCATTTTGATTTGAGCATGTATCTTGTTATTGAGGAGGAGCAACAAATCAGCTAAATTACAAAGGAGAAAAACTGCGTTGTGCTGCATATAAGCAAAGGTTTCTGTAATGAACTTGAGCAATCCTGCCCTGTGGATCCACCCCATAGCAGAGTGGAAGTGCAGAATGAGGATAGGGATGTGGCAGGCATCAAGCTACAGAAGAGGCCTCGGAGTCCTCATGCGTGGGAGGATGTGTGGGGCCTTACAGAGGTGCTGGACACAGCACCAAACACACAGCACCAGAGCGTGATGCTCATCTTCTGTTCACGGTACCAGCTCAAGCTTGGTGATGTACACCAGAGCTGGAACGACGATGGGGAAATCCCAGCTGGCGTGTGGACTGGCTGCAACAAAGAGTATTTTCCACTTCAGGAGCATGCGAACTTTAATTAGGCCTCGCAGTCCAGTTGGGATGCGGAAGGATTCCATCCCTCATCAGGAAGGAAAGACAGCTCCAGCGTGGAACGGGGCAACTCCAACGGCACACAACACCGCTGCCCGGGAATTTCAGCCAGGCCGCAGACCGCCCTGAAACGACAAGAGAGAGAAAGCATCAAATACATGCTGGAGCTCAAAATCAGCATTGCACCCCTCCCGACAGCAGGCCACGGAACGGAGGTGTTAAACAGCGGGCGATTCCCCACCGTCGCCGCCACCGCGTAATTTCCTTTGCCGGTGTTACAGCTCCCGATTGAGCGAGATGAGTCTTGGCAAAAGCGTCGCCCGAGCAATTGCGGGGGATTCTAGCAGCAAAGCCGAGAGCACTGCCGAGCAGCTAATAAGCGGCTGTTCTTCAGTCGTGCTGCACTCAAAATAGCTTTCCAGCAGAGGCAAAACGAATTCTATCGGCTTCAGCACCTGGTTGAGCAACTTAATCGGGACAAAATTGAAAGTTCGAGCCGAATCATTATTTATTTTGTAACTACAGCTTCATCGCACAGGCCACTCCAAAATGGGAGTTATTTCATTTCAAATCGAGCTCGTGCCGGGTTTTTCTCTAGGCTCATTCAGCACAAAGGTGAGGAGAAGGGTCTTTGAAAACAATTTCAGACAGCTGCTGCCTCAGAGGAGGAGAGCAATCTACAATCAGAGGAAGATTTTTCCCCTTTTTTTCCAGTTCCGACATGCTTGCCCTCGATTGCATTGCTTAAGTGTATTTTTAATGCACCAGGAAAATTGTAGTGGTGCAAAAACTGTGCTTAGTGTTATTTGGGTAACACATCAATTTCCAGACAGCACTTCAAAAGAGATGAGCAAACAGTTAAGAGAGCAAAATGTCTCTGGCCTGTCCACAACAGACACAGAAAACATCTTGTTCCTCTCACTGAAATTCTCTCTCATATATTTGAAACTGCTGCTGTTTTACTTCTTAGTTTTCTTTCCTCTGAAGTACAGCTGTTCTGATGGATGTCAGTCTAAACTTAACCCAGACTCCTTCAGCCTATCTTTATACTTCTATAAAGCCTGATAATTGTTGTTGTCTTTGTTTTCTTTTCCCAGTAGGACCATACCTTCCTTGCATAATCCCAAACTGGACCCAGCATCCCAGCTGGGGCACAGACAGCTCCACGGAGAGCTGAAGAACTGCTAAATGCTTTCTCAGTGATAACACCGGCTATAAATTGCAAGAAGGGTTTGCCTTTTTCGCAGCAGCAGCACATTGTTTACTCCCTTTCAGCCTGTTTACTCCTGTTCCTTTTGGCATTCTGGTCTCACAGGAGGACATGCAGCATTCTCTGTTGTGATATCCATACTTGTACCTAGTGCCAGGCCAGTCTGTGAGCAGATATTGTAGGCATCCTGTTCACGTGCTGTATGATTTTCCCTGTACTTGTTTCATTTTTTCGTCTGCTCTTTTTTAATTTCCTCTTTTCATTTTTCCCTCAAAAAATAAATATGTAGAAAAATGAAGGAATTGGCTTTGTCACCAGATTGGTTTTGCTCATCAAATTCCCCCTCACCAAAATATAATTTAAGGCATGGAAGGAGAAAAATGATGGAAAATTAAGAGTTGAAACAATACAGGAAGAAGCGACAACTACCTTCAAGAAGTTAAGGATATTATTTTAGAGTAATTCAACAGAGAGAAGAGACTGGGAATCAGAATGAAAGAATGATACAGGAGGATCTGACATCTACATTTTTATTACAAGATAAATGCAATCCACTGTCATTATGGCTTCTTTAATTACCTTTCAACCTTTTTTTAACGATGCCCATATGTCGCAAATAACAGGGCTTTATGACTTTTGTTCTCTCACCTTTCCCAGGGCTTACATTCCCACTTTAATTACTACATTGCCATCAGATGCCTCGCCTAACGTTTTTGCACCAGGGCTCCGGATTTGTGGCGATACTGCACTTGGGGAAACAAAAACCACCTGCCTCTCCTGGGGCAAGGGGACTTGCTGTTCTTGTGGATGTCCACCAGATGGCAAAGGCGGTGTTTTCATAGGGCTTCCAGGCCGCCTTCAGATACTAATTTTCTCTAGGGAGAGAAGGGGGAGCGGGGGTGTGTGTTTAACAACAGATCCTTTACTGCATGGATTAAAAATGGTGATTAAAAGTGATTAGATTCTATGTGGATTTCTTGGGAATAGTAATAAAACAGGGAAATAAAAAAGGCAGTTAAAATGGTGGTGCTGTCAGGAAGGCACAGTGTTCACTCTAGTCACTGCTTATCTCTATACGACAAAAACAAATCTCAGGAACCTCTGAGCTAATATTGCTTTTTTAATTGACATAAATTTGGAAGAGACAATAATGTTTTCTCATGCCTAATCTCTTTGAACTATTTGTGACTAGAGTCAGTCTTAGAACGAAATCCACAGTAGAGTAAAACCATAACTGCCCTTACCTAAACGAATTTCCTAGCTCATGTGGTTGTGGACATAAGAACAGGAATGAGGCTCCTGGACGTTCTTGCACCTCCAACCTCACCATGCCAAGATTGTAATGATGGAGATAACCATTGACCTTCTTCTGTAACCTCTCTGGGGTTTCTTGCTGTTTGACCCACGCTGGCTTGAGAAACTGCTATCATTTAATCATTGAAACTCCACTGCAGGTATATAAGAGAGTTTCCTGAAAGAGGCATTTGTTATAAACTATCAGTACATAAGCTTTGTAGGGAGAGGGCACATATCTGGCATTGTAAGAGCTGAATGTTCTTAATCACCTAGCTTAATTATATATCCCATTGCCCCTTCATATGGTGCACTATCTCTGCTGAAAGGCCTAGATGGGAGGCAGTGAAAAAAAATCAAGTCCCTTTAGCTTCCTCCAAGAAAATTCACTCCTCTCTGTCAAAAAAACCAAACGCCCTATGTCAAGAGACTGTTCAGAGACTTAAACTAAAAAAAAATAGGAGCAAGGGAAGGCTGATTTGCTTCTTGAATGGTTTTGTAGGTTGACCTGGATTCTGCTGCCAGCAGAGGAAGGGCTGACAGGGGTAGGAGGGCCGGTTCCAGCCCTTCTCTTCAGCTGCCGCTTGACTTTCAGCTGGCACCAACTGCAGCCCTTCAATGGCTCCCAATCAATCCTACCCCGGAGGACTCATTTTTCTGAGTTATCAAGACACAAGGAAAAAGATGAGGCCGTTCCCACTCCAAGTAGATATTTAGGGTAGTGTGGAAAAAAAGACAAAAAAGCCAACCAAGCCCAGTGCTATATTTGGAGCGTTCCTAATTGCACTGTTCTATTTCCAGCTGCCAAATTCTGTGCTAGAATTTTAATCAAGGACTAAATCCACACAGCAAGAGCCTAACAACAGGAAACAGTTGTGTTATTTAAATAGGCTTTGCAACGATCAGATTTTTCTCTCCCAAAGCCGCACTCGGATGAATATTAAAGCTGCTTTTGTTCTGCAGGAAGGGCTCAGCAAGATGAAGGGGGTCAGGGAGAACCACCAACGCACCAGCCCAACTGCCCAGAGCACAGGCAGGGCAGAGCAAAAAAACCCCTTTTCTCAGAAGCAGCAGACCCAAGGCGGAGCTTTTCCCCGCCGAGCCGCCGCCAGCTTCCCCTCCGCAGGCCGCGGGACCGGGCAGCTGCCGCCGGCTCCAAGATGGCGGCCCCGCGGCCTCGCACCCGACCCGGCTCCGCCCCCTAGCGGCGGCTGTGGGCGGGCGGACGCCGCTCCGTTGCGGCGGCCGCAGAGCGGGAAGGCGCACGCGCAGTGCTGCCGCCGGCGCCGGCGCTCCCACCGCTCCCGCCCCTCCCGCGAGGTCGAGACGCGCGTGCGCCAGAAGCGGTGGCCTCGTCCCC
>WTSP01001553.1:23308-34027 GCA_025331215.1 Actenoides lindsayi | reverse complement strand
ATTTACAGAACATGAGGGAAAACACAAAAAGTCTTTCCTTTTCAAATAAATAAATGTATTAAGGGAACACATTCAATGACTAAAAAAATAACTGTGCAATTAAGTGAATAGTTCTTATGTACTAAACAAAACCATAAAAACATTCAAAGTACAATAGTGCAACCATGTCAGAGTACGAAGCTAATGTTTGCCGTTTTACATTTTAAGTACAAGGCAAGGTAATCTTTAAAACAACAGAAAACTTCATATATTCATTATTTCCATGTATAAATACATGCTTTAATTTCTAAATTGAAATAATTTTTTTCCAAGTTCTTTTGCTTTAACATGAATTCTACATGATACTATGTGAATATTCACACTTGATGGAGCTGATCATCACAGGATTTCTAAACCAGTTCCAACTGAGCTATAGTTATATCCCCATTTGTAGTGCTTTTTTAGTAATTTAGACATTGACCATAAAACTACTACAAGGTCAAAACTTCAGCAGTTTCCAACCCTGAATATTATTTAAAAACAACACTGTTTCAAATTAAGTTGCTTTACGTGACACATAAATTTTACAGAGCTTAATATATATATATATATATAAAAAAAAATATAATTTGGCCAAGAAAGAGAGATTTTGATCCTTAAACTTTAAGAAGTACCCAAAATATCAATGGCCCAATCCTGCAGAGAAAAATATAGGTGTGAAGGCAGGTCCCTGAACTCACATCCTTCAACTAGGCTTTCTATAGGCATGGATATTCACATGGCACTTTCTCTATGATAAGAATCTTAGGGATTAATTACTGCACATGCACACACACTGCTAACTCTGGGATGTGGAATCCACATATGCAAGAGGTACCTCACAATGTTGTTATATCAGTGAAGACAAGGTCAAGGGAGATCCAATAGCCTACAGATACTGCAAGGAGAATTACCAAGGTCATAGCCAAACTTTTCTTGGTAGCAGGAGATGATACAATGAAGAGAAAAGGCTACAAATTTGTAGCCATTTGGGAAACTGAGGTTGAAGATGGAGGGTAAGCTTTTATCCAGAAGGGGAATGCAAGCACACGAATAGGTTGCCCAGAGTGGCAGTGGTATCTCTATCTTTGGGAATTTTCACAGTTTCGCTAGCCAAACCCACTGCTAACCTGGTCTAGGGCTAGCAACAGTCCATCTCTGCTTGGGCACCTGGGAGGCTTGACAAAACCACTTCCAGAAATCCTTCCTGTGCAGGTCAAGACCACAGAGTTGCTCAAACACTGTGGCTCAGAAGACACACACCAAACATGGAGTCTACAAGTTAACAGAAGCTAGTAACGCTGAAGAAGTAATATTTTGGAATGTAAGTAAGAGCTTATAATCATGACCTTCTCATGCTGAGAAAATGCAAATGCCTGTATGTTGTAAACTTACACTTCAGAAACCAAGTGCTGGATCACCTCTCTCTCTCCTCCCTACTGCTGCAGAAATAACTATCTGCAAGAAAACCCACATTAATTTCACTTCCATTTCCCTTCTTTGGAGAGAGCGAAGCTTTTACACACAAAGAAAACACAAGAGGCCCTCACCAATGAAATCAGTTAGTGTGGTTTTCTCTTTAGAGAAACTAATTACATCTGTAACTTTCTTGTTTAAATAATACATGATTAATACATATGTGACCAAGTATATTGCTGATATACCTGCATCTCCTTCATTCTCTGACACCTGCTCCAGTTAAATCTCAGAACTATAGTGAGGCCTCTTGTACTGCTGCTAGGTGGAAAGATGCTACAACCCTAAAGTGTCCTGTGTGGAGTAAGGCAGTGTGTGAAGATTCCCTTACTACTTCAAAAAGGACACAAAACACATTTTCTCTTCTATGGCTGCAGTACAATGAAACATAATGTCTTCTTCCTTCTGGCATTAGATTTTTCAAAATTTCAGAATTACCTGAAGACTAGCTGCTCTAGAGCTTTGAAAGGATGTCTAAAACCACTGCTCTTCCTACTTTACAACTGTATTTTTTAAAAAAATTATGAACCATCCTGTTTCTGAGAACTCCCCATTTTATAGAACTGGTAATACAGCACAATCTACACAGTGTTCAAATATACTACTGATAAAATGCCGTAACAGCTGCTAGTCATATGGGTTTCCAATCAGTCCACAAAACTTTATTCAAGGTTGATTTACTGAGCTAGGTTTTAGGTTGGAGATGTTTTATTAATATATACAGAAAAGACTGAAATGATTTGCTGGCTCTGAAGGGACCCTATTCCCTTCCTATCAACATTTGTGAAAACTGAGGAGAATTGGATTGTGATTGCTAACTGTAGAACTACCTACAATTTTTACCACACTGTAGGATTGTTGGGAACTACTCTAAGCAGTAAAAACTCCATTTTTAGAGATGCACACACCGAAAGCTACCACCCACTGGTGAGTTTCTCAGATTTTTCCTAAAATCAGCCAAAGGAATTCTCATTAAGGAAAGTGGTCGTGGCTCATTTCAAGGACTTCTTTTAAAAAACAGTTTATACAGATGCTTGTGCATGTGCAGCAATTCTTTCACCTGCAGGTTAAAAAATTCAAAAATGCATAAAGAATATCCATTAAAACAGGCTCCTCTGCACGATTACAATCCCTCTATTAGTGTCTGAATGGAAGACATTTGAAAAACAAGAGAAAAATTATAACACATATCTCTCTGTAATACTAACAATGAACTAGTCTGAACAAACAGGTGGGTATTGGACCATTAATTCATCTCAGTAATCCTACATACCGCAGGTATTATAGTCTCACTGGTATTTTGAATGGTAATGGTCCATGCAAATGTTGCCTTCACTTCTGAGCTGTTTAGGATCAGATCAAAAGTATATTTACTTCTAAGTTCTAAATCAAATCCCAACTCCCAAACTTAAATCTTTTAATCTAACTCACCAACTTTTGAGAAATTATACCTGAACTCCATGCACCTGCCACTGTCTTCTTCTGACAAAGACCATTCTGCTTCATGTCCTGAACTTACATTTTATCTGGATCTAGACAACCTTTTAATCATCAGGAGGTTCCTAGGGCAATATTTCATCAGCATAGAACTTAAAACCTTCTAAAAACTAGCTAAGCAGACTTAGGCTTAAATTAACTGAAGTTGTAATTCTTTCTTAACCTGTAAGTCATATATATTATTGTGTTCTGTATGTTAAGAAACACTAAGCTCATAAAGGAAGAAGCAGGTAGAGAAGATAAAATGTATTACAACGTTGTATGCAGTGACTACTGTAGCATTGATTCTGAGCTCACTTCATTGACTTATATTACTTAAGAAAAGTTAAATCAGAGCTTATGGTGTAAGGCAAGTGCACAAATATGAAGGAATAGAAAGTAGAGTCTGGATTTTTAACATGATGTGCAATTTCTGAATACATGAATATATATATACACAATAAAAATAATATATTATTGAAATCCTTCTTTAAAAAAAAAAACAAAATTAATTATTTAGGTCAGGAAAAATGTGTCACTTAAACATTGCAACAGTTTTTTGTCAGTGTCAATTTTTTGACAGGTGTCCCAGCCAGGCTGGTTACTGAAGTCGTATCATCTTGATTATCACTTCGTTTTCGCACTTCACTGTAAAAAAAAACACAAAATAAAATAAAAAAACCCAAACAAACAAAAAAAAAAACTCCACAAAAAAATCCACAAAAGAACTGCAAACAAGCAAACAAAAAACAACCAAAAAAACAAAAAAAAAACCACAAAGGAAAAACGTACTCTATTAATACATTTCTATTCATGTTCCCTGCTCTGATTCTCCCAGTATATATTACAGAGCTCACCATCATCTATTGTGTCATTAAAACTATGGGATTTAGTGCACAGAATCAACATGTCTCACATTTTAAATTTGGGAATCGTATCAGTATTTCTATACAAACCATTGTTAGTCTAACTAATTTCTGATATGTAATAACTCCATGATGTTCTGTTTTCATTTTCCTTTGATCATTTTTCTTTAATTTGTTTGCTTCAGTGTATTATCATAGAAACAGAATATGTTCACAGTCAAAAGTATAAAACTAAATAACTGAAATTTCAAGTATAAATTCACCCTTGGAGGAAAACCACACATTGTTCGATGTTTTATTATAAAAGTAGACTTTAAAGTGTGCATGTATGAGTGATTATTGATTTGTGTTCTTACTAAGGGACCCTAAAACGTCAAAAGCCAACTCTAAAATTTCTTGGGTTTATATACACACACACACAATGGAAATCCTCCTCATAGTAGTAGAGTACGTGCATGAAGTTCCTCTCAGAACTCTGTATTTTTCAAGATAGTGGTAATGAAGTGTTCATTTAGAAATTTGTGTTTTGAAATGAAATGGTTCTTTCAAAGAATACAAATTACTAAGACTTGAGTAAAGAAAATGCAGCCAATCTGGGGGTCAATGAACCTTGTGAAGAAAAATATCCATTTTTTTTTAGATTCTGAAAAAAGATTTTTTTATCCTTGACATAGTTAAACAGAGTTATCAAGTTTAAACATTTAGAGATGCATTTCCAACTGTGATTAATGTAATATAACTGTGATATGTATGTTCTCTAATTTTATAATCCACTGCTGCATTCATAGCCAGGTTCTTATTTAACAAATCAGAAATTAACTTCACATTGACACCGACCAATAAATAAATACCCTTATTCTTGCTTCATCTCTGATGCATGCATTTTCCTGGAAATACAGGTGCGCTTGAAGGTCTCAAGTGAAGAAGCAATGATACTCTCTAGAAAGCCAGTATTTTGTATTTAAGGCATATTAACCAGCAGTATTTTAACAATGAATAATCAAAGACTGACCAAATGTTAAAAAGTTTGATTATTGCAGTAAGCTGCTGCAGAAATCACATGAATACACTTTGTACTTCTGGCATTGTGCTCCATGTACTAAACTGAAAAAATCAGAGCCTGAGGATTCATTACAAATTAACAGCCCTTCAAAATTACATTGTAACCAAGAATGGTTTGGAAAGGTAGTAGAAGTGTAATGTTTGGCTCAGAAATCACATAAACACCAGGTTGCTACGAGGATATACTCAGTATTTCAACCTTTCAATAATTTAGGGAATGGGACATAAAAGAAAACATGTGGGACTAAAATGGTCAGTAATAAAGCTGAATATACATTAGTATCTGTGAAAGAATTAGGAATTAATTATACATTTAATTATATGCATTTGAAATTAATTTAAGAAAGAATTATGAAAGTAAATCCATTTACCATTAAAAATGCAATTCACTCACCAAACAGGTTTTAAAATTGTGAGCTCCATAACTGAGTTCTAATTTAAATAATAATTATTGAGACAGCTTTGTAACATTTGCAAGCAAAACATTTTACTTTATTAAACTGAGAATATATCCTGTCTTGTATTTATCTATAAAGATTTAACATGGCATTCGTTTTTAAATTTTGTTTGTTGAATTTGATTGTGGTACAATTTCAAATGTACATGTGTGTCTTAGTATGTATATTCACATATACTGTCCTCTTTATAATACACCCAGATGTGTTTATTTGAAAATGGAAACATGGCTACCTACCGAGCAAGATGAAGAACTGCTTCTACAATATTAGATCCATCTTTAGCACTTGTTTCACAAAAGAGTGCATTATAAGTCTGTGAGGAAAAATAAAATGTTAAGCCAACTAATCTGAAATGGTCCCCATGTGAATATGTATATTCAATTACAAATGGTTTCCTCAATAACAAAAAGAAAGATGACACACATTAAAATGAACAGGATTTCTTCTGGTACTCTTCGTTCTCCAATATATTCACTTTAGTACTGTGGAAACACAGTAATTGCTTTTTAATTGTATCTTTCTTATAGTCAGTATTTTCTGAATTAACAAACTGAATAAAAAACACATCATAGGCCTAATGTCCAAACTCAATCTTCTTGTTCACAAGACTGCAAAATAGGAAGAGAGTTGCTGGGACAGGTTATTTAATCCAGCTGGATAGCTCCCATACAATACAGCATCTGGTATTCTAGGTTAACCGGAAGTATCATTCCAGAAATAACAGGCACGCTATTTGCCCCAGTATAACCAACCAATTGCACAAGCACCCAGCAACTCAAGACTCTAAAGTTTCTATACTTTTTTTCTCCAAAACACAGGATATGTACATCCCTTATCCCCATATAAATACATTTATAAAAAAAAATTGTCCATGTCCTATTTATAGCAGAAAGTTCCTTTTTTGCTTTTTGCAGAAGTGGCAGGAATACAAGACAGTCTCTTGAAGATGTAATATTCCACTCAAAAGCTGAAAAGATATAAGCCAAGTAAAAAGCCTCATACACTCACTAGTGTGTTTCATATTTGTACTGGCAATTTCTCTTTAGCAGCCGAAAAGCTCAGTCTCCATCCACTTTTTCACCACAAAGATTGAGGAGACTATCCCAGCCAATACTGGAGCTCAACTGAGCGGACACTGTGGCGTGATTTAGCCCAGAACACACCATCTAAAAGTATCCATGAATCCTATTACTAGATTTGAACAAATGACCAGGAAATTACTTTCTTTTACTAGTTTTTCATGTAGTTTTCAGGTTGAAGTTCTTAAGACCATTTTCTACTAAAAAGGTAGACTTGGATCTTACCATAGCCAGCTTTTCTCCATAGTTTATAGGCACACATTTTTGCCCTTGTTCTGTAACAGCTTGACGGAGATCTGCTTTGTTTCCCACCATCATAATTGGAATATTCTCATGAGTTGCGTCCTGTAAAGAGAATTTTATTTCCTTATTCCTGTAACACTCGAAATACAAAAAAAAGTAACTAGCATCATCATGTCAGACTGATTGCCTTCCCAGAAAAAAATGTCCTGTGCGCTATCACAAAAAATGACAAATTCTTGAAGTTCTGCTAAGAACATTCCATGAGCTAGTCAATATTGAAGCACTCAGCTTAAATATCAGCCTGCACAGATGTGCTTCCATTCCCATAAGCCCTGTTTTCCAACAAGGAATTTCATGTCTTAAGTTCATCTAATGGAAATGGTTATTGTATCCAAATGATATATGACCAACTCCTATACCAAGATTTTCAGAAGATGAATATCTTGCTTATTACTTTCTCTCCTATTAATCACCACTGGTAAAAGAGAAAAACCCCTTTCAACAAATGCAAATTTGTATTCAAATAAGCAAACAAGAAGTAAGAGTAGAAGGAAATACTTAAAATTTCACTTGAACTATAGCTAATTTACAGAATCTAACAAATTGGTTTAAAATGCAAAGACTCCAAGGAATATTCAAGCCATCCACAAGAGCGTATCTGAAATGGGCTCTCATGTTCATTTCAAAAGGAAGTTAATTGGAAGAGTATGATTACATGATACACTTTTATACAAAAAGATCTATCAGTTTTAACACTGAGTAGGTCAAGATATATTTAGGACCTCCATGTAGCTTTTACTTCTATGAGAGACTGCAGTCTAGCTAATTTCAATATATAGATATTCAAATTTTATAAATAATAAGGTTAACAATGCAGTGAAACAGTTTAAGTCTTATATACCTAAGGGTCTTACCTCAATCATATCCACCCATTCTCGCACATTAAGAAAGCTTTTTTCACACGTTACATCATAGAGCAGTAACACACCATCCGCTCTTCTAAAGTACGATTTAGCAATACTTCGGAATCTTTCGGGGAAAAAAAAAAGGTTATTTTATTAGTAGTAGTATTAGTTTTTAAAAAATCAATTTAACATCATTGAGAACACAGCATTACTTTATTGCACTACTGAGTCTTCTTATAGCTGCTTCCGTTAGGTAGTTCTTGAAAACTGCTGATGCAGGGCTACAAATGCTTTGTAAGGATCCACAGGATTCTGTCCTACACAGCAATCAATGCTTTTTATACTGAAACCACCTACAGTGTATCTGTTACAAATAAACTGCTTTACACTGGACTTTTGATTTGGTGTCAACGTTTTTTTCTCTTTCACGTAACTTCATAAATTGAGTCAGTTACTCTACTACACTGGAAAAAACACAAAACCTGTTCCAGGAATGAATTCATCAACTACGGTCCTCTTTGCCATTAACATAACACATTCTACTTAACAACCAAGTACAGCAACTAGGTATTTACTTTATATATAACAATATTCTTCACAAATTTATTAAGTGGGAGGAGAATGATTAGGCCCCTCTGACAACTTACTCCACATAACCATTCATTCAGGCAAAAGTAAACGCATATAGCCCAGCACAAACCTTAGTCAATGACCAGATTAAACTGACTTCAAAGGTGTTAAATTAACCTGTTAATAAGCCCCAAAAGCTGCCACTTAAGAAGTAATGGCTCTCAAGTAAGGATGTCATAGAATTTTGAGGAAACTCTACACAGTAATTTGAAGAACCCTAGATATGCATTCAGCAATCTGTACAATTCTGCCTAAATATTTTTTAAGTCTTTGGGAAGCAGCTTTCATACACTAAATACAGAGCAAGTAAGTATCAGGACTTTCAAGGAAAGGAGGGTGAAGGGAAGGATGGCTGGGAAGGGTATCTCTAAGATAAAGCCTGCTCAGAAATACAGGTCTGTAATGACTAAGAAAGCTAAAGACTGAAAATGGAAGAAAAAACATACATGTACTCCACCTTATTGTATCGCAAGAGAGGGACATACAGCTTTAATTAATTAATGCTATGGTGAACCTCAACTTTTGTTTCTCACTCCAGAGAGAACCGATTACCTCAGGCATCACCAAAGCTAACAAATAAACATTCCACTCATCTTTGGGTCTCAGCAGAGCAAAATTTCTTCTATTTATAGACATGTACATATAACCATACCAACTTACTAGGCCATATAATATTTAGTGGAATATTCTTCATTGCAATGAAAAAAAGTCAAATGACTTTTAGAAACTACTCAATTGAAATTACATTAAGTGCACAAAATAACTAACCTCTCCTGCCCAGCTGTGTCCCACAGTTGTAGGACTGTAGGTTCTCCATCAACAATTAGTCTTTTCATTTGAAAATCCACACCTGAAAAGAGTAATGTGCATAGTCAAATACAAAACATCACAATCTTAGAAAAACTACAGAAAAAGAAAGGTTATGTGCTATGTACAGGTTACTTCAAAATACATCTATTTTAATAGATTATGAGATTTCAGTCATTCACATAGCCTTGAACTACAATAATCCCCTGAACGTATTTAATTTGTCTTTAGAAAAACATCTAAAGAAATATTTTACCCACACATTTTGCAGAAGCATCGATACAAATTTGGCATTATGACCAGCAAACAAGAAGATCTCTCTTGGCTTTATTCTGCTTAACAGTTTTATGGAAGAGAAAATGTTTTAGAAAACATACTTCACTTCAAAAGCCAAGGAGGAAAAGGATAAATTAGAACAAAAATCCTGACTCAGAAGCAATAAAACAAATATAACTTCTTTGATTTGATTGGAAGACAAAAATTCAGTCTTTGGAATCAGTAAGACATGTTCATTAGCTGATAGCTATAAAAATATATAAAATAGGTTGGTCAGAAATCCCTCCAGCTGCATTTAAACAAAGCTTCAATAACACTTTGAAGAAATCAAGACAAAAAATAGTATGGAAGACATCAAAGGACAGCATGAAATACTAGGGAAAGAGCCCAGAAGACAAGAAAGCAATGAAAAATGCGAAAACAACTGTACGCATACTCTAAGTTCACTACATTTAAACTCTCTTTTCTGGTGCTTTGTGTTGTTCAGGAACAGGCTTTCTGCTTTGTAAAGAGAAACTAAATTAGAGCAGTACCCTATTATCCACTCCAAATAGCAGTTAGGCACTTCTAAGCTTTAGTACTCGATTAGACCTCACAGACTAAGAAACTGCATGTGTCTATATTCAGGAAACCCTGGCAAGCAATCACAGAGTGTAATCTTTTCATCCGCTTCTGCAGAACAGCAGTGAAATTCACTTTAGTATTTTAAGAAGAACAACTATACCCAGAGTTGCACTGGTATTGCCTCGAAATTCATTCTTGCAAAGTCTTGTAAGGAAACTGGATTTTCCCACTGCTGCATCTCCAGCAAGAACAATCTTGTAAGCCTTCTCTGAACTGGCATATTTTGGAGTACATTCAGTTGCATCTGACTGAAAATAAAAAAAACCTCTCTATTTCAAGTCATATAAAAATATTCAATCACTTTTTTTTTCCTAAAAAACTGGTTACCTGATTGGTGAGAGCAGATATGTATTTCCTTGTTGAAGCAATTGAGCTGCTTCGGCTTACTGGTCGTGAGGGCTTCCAGTCTAATACTGTATTGCTGTTATCAGGACAGTATGCTTCTTCATCCTTGATCTCTGGAACCTGGAAGTACAAGCTTGTGTGTTAGATCCAGTGACAAAGGTATGTTATTTTGGAAAGGTACAGCTAAAACTGATTAAAACACTTGTTTTAACAGTTTGAATTAAACAGAGATAAATAACCAAGTAGAGATGTACAATCCTAGTCAATATACCAAGATTATTCTATTCTTATTCACATTTGCTGTTTACTATAGCCTACATCTAGTCTTTGAGTGTGTTTGCTGTTTGGCATACGTGCTTTCAGTACAGTTTCCAGATAGAGCAAATTAATTTCCCTATGATAAATTTAATCTTAAAAATGACAATAAACAAATACTTTATTTCAAAGCTTATTT